>PPHD01006642.1:4324-24216 GCA_002909625.1 Bambusicola thoracicus
AAAGGACTGAAAGAAAAAGAAAAAAAAAAAGAAGGATAAAAGGCAAAAATAGCCATGTTTTGCAAAGTCATCCTGGAGTTTTTGATTGCTTCAGTCTGTTACTGGTTTTGTGACAGGTCAGCCTGGCTATTACTGCATGCAGGAAAAGAAGGTACTGCATCTCTTCACCCAGAAGAAACAGAAGGAGGGAATTATCCTGGGCTCAATTGAAAGTGCAGCCAGCAGAAATTTGTGTCTGTTTTTTCCTCCAGCTGTGAGCCATCTGTAGTTATCTTTCTTTTTTTCTTTCTTTCTTTTTTTTTTTTTTCCCTCTTCCCTGTAATAAATTGATAGCTCCGAGGGGTGAAAACAGTGCAAGGCAGAGAAACAGATTTCCAGGTTGCCACCAAGAAGTGTTTCAAATGGATCAAATGATGAAGGAGGAAGCTGGCTACTCCTCACAGCCATTATAACAAGCAGCAAAGCAGTGACACGTCACCTCCTGGTAGCAATATGAACTATAGGGAGGGAGAGAGGAAAAGAGAGACGTTTGAAAGCACTTTCTGCAGGTTTGGAGCCAAGAGACTCCGGTGAATGTGTGTACATGGAGGGTGTGAAGATGGGGCTGCAGGAGGAACATCTGCCTGCTGGTGGGTTTTACGTGTTCTTTGAGGTATCTTGCTCTGTGTCCTGAAACAAATGGGAGCAAATTCAGCCTTGACACCTTCGTATTTCAGCTTTCCCATGAGGCCTTGCTGGGTTATTTCTTGGCTATTGACAGTAACAGGCAGAGCTGGTGGAAATGAAGAATTTGACTGGTGTGAACGTAAGAATTAATAAGTGAGCAATGGATTTGAAAGTAACTGGATGAAATGATCTGAGCTTTTAGGTACAAAGTAGATTCTGTGTTTCACTGCAAGCTCAGCACAGCTTTGTGCCTGCTAGATGTAGCTTAAATCCTCAGGGTCGTGCTGGGAGGCTGCCTAAACCTGGCCTCTAAAGCTCATGGGAAGGGGAAAGCCTCAGCTTAGCATGCATCCACTCTCTTGTTCGTGCAATGCAAAGGAATCGGATACAGATGAGGCCAACTGTCCCACAGCTCAATCCATTAGCAGATAGTCTAAGGTCAGCTCTTTCTAAATACTCTGCAGATCTCGGAGTCTGAGTGAAAGCTGGCCTAACAGATGGCTATGTGGACAGAAAGCGTGTGAGTCACATCTGCTTTTAAGCCCACCCTTTGTTTCCCCAAAGAGATGAAGCCACTTCTGCCTCACCTGATCATCAGATACCTCGTAAAGATGCTGAGGCTGCAGGTCCTCCATTGCACTGCACCTTGCAGTGTCACTGCCCTTTGTTCAGGATGCTGATCAGGCAGCATTTGACATCTGCATGACACAGGTGTAACCTGGAGCACTGGGCTACTGGAGATCAGATCCTCCACTTTTGCTACAGTACTTTGAGCCAATGTATGCACAGATGAATGCAATGCTCCTCCAAGGTATGGCCATCCTCAAATATGAGCACTTCTTTCAAGGGAATGCCAAACATTTCTGAACCTGAAATCACAGCAGCCTCCCTTTAGATCAAATGATTGCTGAGCATTTCCAGGAGGCTGACTCAGTAACTTTGTGAAATCACGAATGCCATGCACTCCTGTGTTGACAGACAGAGGAATAGCAGATTATGATCCTCCTTGTTCACCAAAAGAAACCTTATCTCTGATCCTATAGTTACCCTGAACAAATGCAAGGCCTTTCTGGGGGAGATGTGTGTGTTCTGTTAATTGCATATTTTGCCGAGATGAAAGGTCTCAGCATCTCTCAGTAACTTCCTCTGCTTCCTTTTGTTCTCCAGAAGCCTCATTTTTTCCCTCCTAATATTTATTCATGAGGATTTTTGCTTTCAGAAGCTTTCGAGCAGCTGCTCCTGGTCTGATGGAATTCACTCAGCAGCAGAGATGTCTTTTCATCTGTTCAGCGCGGCCAGCTTCGCCATCGATAAGCATCTGCTTCTCTGGACAGGGCTCCAGCTTCAGCAGCATTAATATGCATTTTGTGGAGTGCAGTGGAACACGTGCACAATCTGCAGGCTGAAGTATCCGCATAGTTTTGTACATATGCACACCTGCGTGCAAAGAGCATCTTCTCAAGCTTCAGTCTCCACAAGGCAGAAGTGGATTCATGAATGGCAGTGTATATAGCATACATATGATTACATCCTACTACCTGTATTTGGACTCTTGATTGCTTTGGTATTACAAGCAGAGAAGTTTATCTTTGGTGTAGCTCCAAAGTCGTTAGTCTGGGTGTGAGTAGAATTTTGATGACTCAATCCTGGAAAGCATAAATGGGCTCCACTTTCGTCTTGGCAAAGCAAAAAAAGCGCTTTGCCTACAACTCCCCACAAGAAACTTCTCCCACAAGAAGCGACTGGAAGTTCTATTGCCATTACATGATTAGTAATGCAATAACATGAGGGCAGTTTTCACCCTCTATACAGTTGTGCTCGTTTCAGCACACACTACTGAACACATCTGTGCGCTGTGAACGTGCAGCTGATTTTGCACACACAAAGCGTCTCGTTTCCTCAGCACATCTGGCAGCTGGAGGAGCAACCACCTGCTGTGCAAAGGTGCCAGCTACATGAAGGGAAAGGGAATGTGCAAGTCAGGGAGGGGTGAGTGCAGATGTAAAGCAGAGGATGGATACAGGCTGTGTCGTCTAGCATCTCTCCATTTTCTGGAGGCTTTACACACATCTCTTTAGCTCAGATAGGCATCCTGGTGTCATTTCCTGGCAAGTCAGATCTCCCAAATGAAAGCAGGTAAATTTAGGAAATTCAGAGTTAGCAAACAAACAAAAAGCTTTAGGAACTGCCTCTATCCTCAGCCTTCCATCTATGCTGACACGTAGAAGGTGACAACATTTCCCCTGGAAAAGTGAATTTTGCAATTTCCAGGCACAAAAGAAGGTGGGGGATGAGGCTGGAGTTGCACTGGTACCAGTAGCCATGAGGGAGGAAATGGGAAAGGGAAGGGGAAGGGGAGGGGGATAGGGAAGGAGAAGGGACTTCCACTTTCACAGTTAGCTTCAAGAGTGGAACCTTTAGTTAGTATCTAGTGCAGGACAAAAATATCAGTTCCACCTTTCCAAAATGTAACCCCTCAGTGCATCATTCAGTTTCCTCATTAGTACTGGAAGGAAACAAGACTTGTCCCTCAGCATGGAAGTCTTGGGATCGTCAGGTAGAAGGCTGAATCACAGATATTTCATGACTTCATCAGAAGTTTTCAGTAGAGCCAGGAGAACCAGTAGGAGAGATCCACAGATCCCTGTCAGCGTGGAGATGTCCTCGAGGGAATCCAGAGCTCTGCAACAACTGCTTCCAGAAGGAAATCTGTGGAGCTGCAGAGCTTGCACTGGGGCAATGGCCAGAGCCTCTGCCTCTCCTGCCAGGCTTTCCATCTGGATGTGTCAGAGAGCACTGGGGATCCACTGAGCCAGAGACAGATGCAGTGAAGAGGGAGCAATGTTTCACCAGTCTGTCAACATGTCATTAGGCTCTCGTGAGGGAACATAGAGCAGAGAGGTGTGGGGAGGAGGGGGGAGACGGCGAAGGGGGAAAGACAGAGAGAGAAAGAGGGGCAGAGAATATGACGGAGTATTGGAGAGATGAAGAGGTTGGTGCCAATGCTGTGTAAATCACTGCCAAGGGGAGAGCTCCATCAAACACAAGGCCAGTACTATAAATCAGTTCATAATTAGGTGTAAAGAGAAAGCTTTAACATCCTCATCAAATTGATTAATACATCTCGTGGCTCAGGACAGATGTAGATGGTGTTTATGAACAACTGCAAAGCAGCCAAGGCTGTGTCTGGGGCAGAAGGAAAAGGGGTTGGGGGGAGGAGTAACAGATCTGAAAACAGAAGTTCTCCTTCTCCTCATTACAATGCTCCTGGGCATGGGCTGAGGGTCTCCCCTGCCTCTCAGCTCATCTGCCTGCAAACTTTGTGGAAATGAAGTAGTTAATGTTAGTACAGCAAGACAGCAGTGGAAAGCCTTCATTTTAGGGGCTGGTCCCAAGCAGTCAGTGCTAATGAGCATCTTCCTATTGATCTGGGTGCAATTTTGTTTAGGTTAATAAGAAAAATTACAGGTATTCTTGGGTGAAGACAATGAGTAAGCTGGCTACGAGAAAATAGAGATCATAGAATATCCCGAGTTGGAAGGGATCCTCAAGGATCACCAAGTACACATAGAAGAGCATGGAAAACATGTAGACCGAAGCCTAACTGCATTCAACTCAGCAGATCTGCCACAGATTGCACATCCCAGCCAGGAGGTCAACAACAAAAAGAGCAGAAAAGGGTGGGAAGGGTGTTCCCAGCACTGAGATCCTGATGAAAATGATGTGACAGCATTGGTCTGCAGGGTAAGGCCACGCTGTCAGTGCACTTGCTGCCTTGACGTTGTCAAATGAACACGCAGAGTGTGCAGGTGAGGTGGTCAAATGTGCACAATACTGAGCATTTATCACACAGCTCTGCAACTCAGCCATTACTCATCACTTCTGCATGTGTGACAGAAGCTGTAGAGTAGATTCCAGCTCCTTGGACCCTCTGCTCAGTGCTTTCCTGCTCCTCTTTCCCCATAGACAACACCAGCTGGCATTCAGAGACTATTCTGGGGTGCTGAGAGAGCCCTCAGCTTTCACTTCAGCTTGCCAGCAGGGATCCCCTTCTCCTGCTGGGGATGTTTGGTAGAAAGTCTGGGATTTGCAAGCGAGGTGCGTATGCTGGAGTGACAAGATACTTAACCCCTCAGCCCCTTGGAGTTACAGATGTGATATCGTGTGTATGTGTCACGGAATAATTCCGAGGTGAAGGGGTTACATGAGCCAAACCTCCTCCGGATCCCTCCCTTTAAGGAGACACAGGTTGGCTTGATTCCTGTTACCAAACATCGTTTGCCTTAAGCCCTGTTTTGAGCTGGAGTGGCTGTTTTATACAATATACTCAAAAACTTTTCTTTTTTTTTTTAAAGGGCAAGAAAGAGAAAAAATAGAGCTCTTTCTATAGAGACAGCACAAGCCTTATTTACTGGCAAGAAACACCCAAGAAAGGAACTCTTTATGGAGAAGTTTTAAACACCACTGGTTCTGAGGACCTTTAACCTCCCTATATTAATCCTGGCAGACAAAGACCTGGCCCATGTGTCATTATGGCAGAAGTGCAGGGACTCAATAGACATGCTCCCTGTGTGCACCAACGAACAGATCACAGGCTCCAGCCATCCAGCCCCAAGGAACGACGCACCAAAGGGATTTTGTCATCCCCTGTTTGGCATGGTAAGGAATGTAAGAGGAAAATACAGTCTTGGCAGTTATTTGACCACACACCACAATGCACAAAATGTTGTAAGCGAGCCTATGAAGAGAAGTAGTAAAGCACTTCATTTCTACACTTAAGAAGTCCTCAGATTAAGAGGATTGTGCTTTGTTGGATGTCCACTTCCCTGTTCTATGTTTTTCTGCTGTAATTATATGTCACATAATTACAGATATCTGTTTCCATTTTTGAAGTGATTCTTTCTTTCCACTTCCTGAAGTTTCTTAAGGTTGAATCTGCTCTTTCGTATTCAGAAACAGAAGACACTTAATTTCATAGGGACAGAATCTGTCCTCACTGTAACCGCTATGGGCAGAGATGTTTGTTCCTCCTGTATTTTACAGTGCTTAAGAGACCAATTTCTAACTGGAATTCTTAGGTATTACTGTGTTATGTTTGAATGGCTGTACTTCTTTTAAAGTGCACATACAGACTTAATGAAACACAGCCTATAGGAGATCTAGCCTAGGCTCACCAGAGTTTTCAACGAAATTACTTCCCATTTACACTGCGTAAAGTTAGTCAGGAGGAAAAACAATAATAAAAGGTCTGCTTAAAAGAAGAAAGGGAGGGAATTTGGCATCTCCCATTTACATATCCTAAGTACAACTCTGGGTACAACTGATGGTCAGAATTCCTGGTGGTCAGCTCTATAGCTGGCATAAATCAGCACTGCTTTGCTACCTGAAACAGAGCTTCAGTCCATCATCTGAACTGAGGATCTCAAGGCTGTATCTGCTCTGAGTCCCCTGCATAACTGAGCCAATGCTCCAGCAGCACAAATCAACTTGATAAGAGCCAAGGGGTGAATAGCAAAATCCTATCCCACTTACATGCAAGCCCTGAGAAGTATAGGGGTTTAAACATTCAAAAGGTGAATGAAAGGATTTCTTTGGACAGCAAAGTCCAGTGAGCATGGGCCCCACTGCGGATTGTGCCTCTGCTGGAGTGACAGCTCAACGGACAAGCAACTTTGTGTATCCTTCAGCCCTGTCAGGGAGCAGTTATTGATGAGTAAGGGCCATTCTTTAAGGCCTCTGCTCCAGCCCCTTCCTCTGGCTCAGGCCCCATTGTGGGTTGAGCCCAGGGAGCAGTTCACGAACCATGATAAGCAAAAAAAAAAAAAAAAAAAGAAAAAGAAAAAGCCCATTTGTAGTGCAGGGAGAAGCCATTCCCAGTGGCTCCACTGGAGGAAGGCAAACGTGCATCACGCACAACAAGCCAGAGACGTGGCCTTCAAGAACAAAGTTTATGTTCAGTGGTGTGACAGTTGTGCTATCTGTAAACATTTACGTGATCAAAACAGAAGGCTTCATCCTGCACACTGCTACTTGCCCTCAGTGTTGCTCTGTCCCCCTTGCTTCTGAACTCAACGCTATTTGATGTTTTTTCTTAATAACTCAGGCAATGGAATAGAGCATGTGTGCAGATGATTTCAAGACGAAGGGGGACAGAGCTGCAAGCCATTCAGAGAGCAGGGTTTGAATTCAGGAAAAGCTTTAATCTGAAAGGAATAAGGCAATAAAGACAAATACAAAAGAACTCACAAATGTGAGCAAGGGAGCAGCTTTGCAGGAAGAGGTGTAGCATCACCACTGATCAGAAATGGGAGAGGAATGGATTATGTCAGACTTGAGAAACACAAAGAAACCTCCTCACTCTCCTCAGCCTTAACAAGGGCCCCAGCTGGCCCACTTTTGGACACCACAAGATAGTAATCTAAAGGGAGAGTAACAACTTCAGGGCTAGAAAACATGACCTACATGGAGAGCCCAAAAGTAGTAGATGAGTGTAGGGACGGGACCTGGGGAGGGATTTATCAATCTTCAAGAATGTTAAAAGCTACCACAAAAAGGAAGGGAATAAACCATTCCCCGCGTTCACCAAGGATTGGACGAGGGGTAATGGGTTCAAACTGCAGGGTGTGAGATTGAGATTAGGCGTTAGGGAAAACTTCCTAACAGTAAGGATGACGAAACACCACGTACTGCCAGAGGGGGCTGTGAGATCCCCATCACTGGATGGATTTTGAACACAAGAAGTTAAACGTCTGGCTGAAGGGACTGTTCTCACTTTTGAAGGAGGGATTGGCTGGTACAGTTTATCTTCCACTATTCTTTAACTGTGGCATCCAAGTGCTCTTGAAATACACAAATGAGAATGCACATAAAGCCCAACGCAGCGACATAAACTCCATCTGTAGTAACAGCACACAACAGGGAGACACTGAATTCGTCACTGAAACTTTCAACAGCCATTTACTTAACGTTTCTCTCACACCCAGGTAATAAAAGCAGAGCAATTCCTTCAGCAGCTCAGAGCCAGGCACCCTCACCCATGTGTTGTTCCCCTACTACCAAATCTTAGCTTAAGCAACAATAAATCACAGGGAACGGCTGCAGCTCATACAACACAGGCACAATCACAAGCCTCTAACCTTCACCTTCAAGATTTCCCTACAAGGATTTCAACATCTGGAGCCCATTCAGCTTGAAGTGATGACAATTTCCAATAAGCATTAATGGGCGATCCTGCCCAGTCTATACTCTACCCCTATAATTCAGTCTGTCTGTCCATCTGTCAGGGTTTATGACAGCCAGAGCTCACACACACAGCAACAAACTACAGCTACAGATTTCTTAATGAGCACATAATGAAGTCAACCTGCTTCACTTTTTTTTCCCCTCTTTTTCCAGCTTGGCCGATCATTTCCACCAAGCAGACTTCTCTTTGCTCTACCAGCTCGGTGCCAGGAATGTGTTGGTGTCAGGGACGTAATGCCATCAGCAGGAACCCAAACATGAGGCTCTCACACTTTCACACAGGCAGCTGTGTGATAAACTGTCAGGATGAATTCTGCCACTTTTGGTTCAGACTCATGAGAAAGGGAACCCTCGGGCTGATTAAACACCTCAGGAAGCACAGGCAGAGATGTGGTACTGCTTACCAAGCAGCTCTGCTCCCTGTTTGGGCACCCTGTGCTGCCTGGACTGCAAAGTTCCCCGTTGCCTCCTCCATCCAAGCAAAATCGCAGCATGGTAATGCTTCAAGACACAGCTCCTCTCTCCTCAGGCTGTGGCCATGTCATCCCTGTGCCACACGGAGCCTCACAGAGCCTACAAGGCCCAGCCGGGCCTGGTGCCACAAGATGGTGGCCTGGATCTTGTTCTCCACAGCCATCACACAGCCCAGGTCTGGGGCAGCCTGAGTTACCTCACAATCAGCTTAACACGCTGCCAGCCCAGGTCCTATTAGCGTTTCATCACCTCTGATCCGACATCACCTCAGAGCCTGGGTTACCTCACAGCCTCCTTACCTCATGGCTCCATTGCCTCATGGCCCATGTCACCTTGCAGCCTGCATCCCAGCTCCCTCCCTACTCCTGCCCATCCCTGCTGCCCTCTGCAGCATCACTCTGTGCTGTGCTCCATCTCTGACCTCAGGCCTGAGTGCCACAGCACCAGAGACCTGACAGCTTGCTTTCTGCCTCGTAATTACACTTGGAAATGGTCCCACAGAGCGTTTTAATACTCACCTTCCTGATGGGTCATGGTGATTCCAGTCAGTTTGTAGGGATAATCCTGCTCTGTTCTGCCGGGGCCTCCACAGCGGATCCTAGAGGCCTACAGGGAGGATAAAAGGATAAAACCCCAAACACATGGCCTCAGTGGCACACATGGGGGTTTCCCCAGCTTGGGAGCCCTCATCCTTCTTCATTCAATAAGCTTTCACCCAATTTTGCTTGGATTTTGAACTCAATCCCACCGGCTCAGCTGGCAGCACCACACCTGCTCAGCCCCATCTGTGCCTGTTGGAGTCAGTGGGAAGGTTCTCTCCACTCTTGGTGGTCTAGGATTAAAATAGTGGGCACTAAATCTGTTCTGTGCAGACTTAAAGCTATTTAAACATGCCTTGGTGGATTGAGAAGCTGTCAGATCACTTGGCTGAGCTGTTTGCTCATCCATTCTGCAAGGACCATTCTGTTAAAGGGTCATTTAGAAATGCTGTTTGCTCCTTGGGTATGACAGGGTCTCAGTTCTACTCATATTTATTACAGTGAATACCAACTGAAAATCTATTTACACGAGTACTGAAGTAAGCAGGATCTGAGTTAGACCCTGCCTCCCTCTTATTTTCAGGATCTCTCTATAAAAGTGCCATTGCTTTTTCCAAGTGTTTGTTTGCTCTGGAATCTCAGCAGATCCCAGAAAGTATCTATGCAGTGTTTCCCTCATTCCTATTAAATAATCTCTTCTAATCCCACTGGAATCCCTCTACCCACCTAAGCAGATAGTGAAAGCTGTTCATCAACCCTAAGCCTGTCTGGCAGATGTAACCGAGCAAGGCTTTCTGCTTCTGAATTTAACTTGCAGCACCTGAGGTAAGGAGTTCAATGGGAGTTTCTTTCCTGACCAGTTAAAATGACAAATTGGTACATGAGTGTTTAATGAAAGATGCTGGAAATGTCCATGAAGATCAGAAAAATCACCTCTTGGAATTGACAGGCAGGCCATCTGCATTCTTGCGTTCCTATTAATTCCCTAACAATAAACGACAGGAGAGCCTAGAGGGTTAAAAGCTTAATTCAATCTCCTAGATTCCTTCCAGCATCCTGTCTGCATATAGAATGAGAAAGGCATTTATAAAACTGTTATTTGCACACCAGATTTTTCATATGGCTGCATGCACCAGGTATCAATCACGCCCCTCTCAGCCGTGGTGTCACCGTGCATCACACAGCCCTGTAGAGACTAATGATGCTCCTGCCTGTGACATCTGCCACACAGATTGATGACATCACACCCTCTGCACGCCATGTGATTGTTGCCACAGCTCACACGGCCAAATTTGACCCGATTCTATGTTTAACAGCATTCCTCCCCATCCCCTGGTAACAAATGCGGGTATAATACAAACAACCTCACACATTTTGAGGAAGTTCAGAGCTAGGTTAGGTCGTCATTTCACTACTGTATTCACACTGATCCTTGCTATATGGTAATTTCCATCAGTAAAATAGCAGTCCTCTCAGTTCCATGTTCTATAATCTGCGTACAGATCAGGCTTTGATGGGAGCTTAATCAAAACAGCAGTCAAGTTCATTCTTTTACACACTAAGCCTCAAATATTCTTCGTGCTTCAGTGAAGGATGACACTCTCTCTGTTCTCTTTGCTGTGAGTTTATTCATTCTACTGGAATTATGAGACTGCAGGAAGCTAAAATGCCAAAAAATGCCTTGTTTTCCTCTCTGTTCAGCAGTCCTTCCCATGTTGTTTTTTATGTGGAGACAAACACACATCTCTACCCATGGCAACACTTAGACCAGGCGCTGCTTACACTCTAAAGCTCACAATATGGATCGAGCTTTAATTTTACTATGGGAAATGACTTCTCCACTTTCTTCTATCCTTCATCAGTTCCCACAGCCTTGACCCATGACCATTAAAGCTCATGTAATCCTCCTGTAGACTCCAGTGGGCACCAGCACATGGTCAGAAAATACCCATGAGCTTTTAGAGCCTAGGTAATTGTTCCCCTAATTATATGATGCTCTTATGAAGAGACCTCTTGTCTACATGTGAAACTTATTCTGCAATGATGTAAGGAGCAGATTCAAAGCACAGTGCCTCGCTGGGATAACTCATATATAGACAAGCCCTTACAGAGTGGCATTAATTTCTGTGAAAGAGTATTACAAGCATTGATCCTGCAGGCTCTCCTTGGATAGAGAAGATTCATATTAAGGAAGCTTGCCTCCCAGGGCTGGCCTTTAAAAAAGCACTCTCTGGCAGCATTAAGGATAAATACTTAAACCATGTAAAAACCTTTTATCCATTGCTGAATTAGTCAAACTGTCCCTCATGAGCAGGCAGCTTCAGCTGAAACCCGAGGACTTGGTTACTTGAGGACAGATTGATGGAAGGAGTCTGCATATTTACAACATCCAGCCAGCTGCAGCATTGCAGAGCTGCTGCTCCAAAGGCTGTTTTGTGTTCTGACTCAGTTTACTGACTGCTGTTTTACTCCTGCTGCAATCCAAGAGACGCTCCTTTGAATGGAAAGTTCCCATGTGCCTTTATGAAACTATCAGTTATATTTTGCTGTGTGTGTGTGTGTTTGCATGTGCTCAGACAGCATTCCTTTCAGGGCTTGGATAAAGCACTGGAAACTCAGAGGAGCCAGCTCTTATCTCTAAGGAAGGTTGCATGAGGGCAAGGACGGGCAGCCCGTAGCTCTTAACCTACACTCAGCTTTTCAATACTTTAAGTGCTGCTTCTGAGGAAGCTGACTTCGTGTGGCCCAGGAATTGCTGGCTAATGTTCCCATAGCTCACAGGGAACTGATAGGGCCTGCAGTGCTGGGTTGCCTGGTGTTTGGTGAGCACTGGAACAACTTTTCTACCAACAATTCCACTTAAGCTCATTGCAAAGGATAGGTTTACGTGTATAATAAGGTCCTACAACAAGGGAAAGCCTCTTGCTGAAGTCACAGTGTTGTGCAATGGGATTTTCCTAGGGCTTAGATTTTGAGCAATAGTGGAAAGATCTTCTGCTATAAACAGAGTTCTGTCTCCTGCTAGAAGGAGGAATTTCTGACAGAAGCATTCCTTTCTAGTTACATGAGAGTTGCACCACAAGATACTACCATCAGGTAGTTACCATCAGCAGTTCTCTACGTGTTCACCCACATGGACAACAGTGGATCAGCTCCTGCAGCCAACATCCCCCTGAGGGATGGTCATGGTGACTTTCTTAATGAACAAACCAGCTCCCCAGCCCATCCATTCAGCACATTCTCAGCCGCAGTGGCCTTTGTTATCAGTCTCCTGCAAAGCTCAGACTCACCATAGCAAGTTTTTTCAGCTGCTCTGCCACTGCAGCTCATCCACTGAAGATTTAGGGAATACTGTGCTGCAATTTCTCATGACAGTTGAGGTAATGCATAGCTATGTATTCTAAAGAAAGCCTGGGAGGTAGCCATTAGCCTCAGGGTTACTTCCACACATTCACAGTCCCTGTTCCTAAAGTGCAAACTCAGACAGTTTCTTAGCCGTGATTGGCATATGGGAATATAGAAATAAGCTTCATAAAGGCCTGTGCTAGCTAATGCTTCCCACCAGTGGGGAAGATGAATGATATCCTGTAGTGTTAACATGTGGACAGTGCTAATATTTCATCCAATTGTTCAGTCTGTAGGAAGGTGAGACACAGGCCCAGAGCTTGCTACTCGTGGACATCTTGAATAAAGCTTTTCTTAAATTATTTCCATTGGAACTAATTCTCCTGCCCCTTTTTGTCAGTGGCCCATCCATCTCTCGGTGCAGCTCTGCACACTTACAAAATACTCAGAGGGGAAATACAGAATGTTTGCAGGGCTGGTACCAAGCTGAGAACAGCTTAGGAAGTCTCTGATGAAATACTGTGTCAGACTTGCTACCGTACATAGGAACACGACAATGGACGATGCTTGGCAAAGTAAATTTTTCTCCAGGCACCAATAGAATTAAAACAGAGGTTAATTTAATCAGAAGTGTGTTGTACCTGACCACCAGCTGGGCTATTTAATGTGAAGCGACCCTGATCTACACCAGCATAAAACCTACGCTGCTGAATGCTATGCCTGCCCACCTTATGTGAAAACACAGGGAAGGAGAGTAATTTTTGCCCTGGAAAATCTTGCCCTGGAAGGGCTGATCCCTCAGGGTTTCCTCCATCCTAACCCAAGTTTCAGTTCTATATTAATAATTCTGAACCTCAGGGCTTTATGTTGAGATAATAGACGACATGAGGCGAACAGAAATCAGCAAAAATACATGGATGTGCAATTGATGAGGAACAACATTTGAGGTCAAATAGAAAAAGAAGTGGAATTCAACGGGGAGGCTGAAGGCAGAGGCACTGTTGGCTCACAGGGCAAAAATGTTTGCTTCCAGGCAGAGGTGTGATTATAGAGGGGGAGAGGAAAAAGATCAGAAAGAAGTGATGTAGGAAAACAAGGATGATGTGAAAGCAAAAGGCAAATTGGTGCAAATTCCTGACAAACTGAAGGAAAAAAAAAAAACAGCCAAGCAACTAAAACTGATTCTTGACAAAACGGAGAGACAAAATAAATGCAGTGCCAGAGACAGCTAACTGCTATTGGCAGGACTGGAATGAGCATCACAGGCTGGCAAGGGGCTGAGGACGCTGTTTGGATCACACAGGTGGGACACACACACACACCTTCCTCCGCACAGCTCTAGGAAGGCAATTTGCCTCCCAATGTCTTTGGTGTTTTAGCACCGTTGGTTTCATGCAGCACTGCGGGAGCTCTCTGTTTCTGACCCTGAACATCCACTGTCTCTCCGTTAGCAGCATTCCCACGCAGCCGTTCCAATTCATCTCGATGCTGATTTCCAACACAGCTGTCACTGCAGGACTTGGGTTCCCCCTGACTCCTGTGCACTGAGCTGAACGGTACAGCAAGTTCTGCTTTGTTTATTTTTATGGCGTGGACAAATGTCTTCCAGAGATTAGAGACTGGAACAGCTGCCATTTAGAGCCAGTGCGGTTTAAGAACAGCACCTCTGTTAAGCCTTCTCTGGGTCACAGGGATCTCATGCGATGCTCGGTGAGATTTATTCCCTGACCTTTCCAGATACAAAAGTAGGAAGGCAGCGGTAGGAGGTGAAGAAAAGGGGAAATCAGCTCTGAAGCGGTTAATTTTCCTTGCTCCAAAATTGATAAGCAGTAGTACGTCAGCCTGAAATGAACTTGCCTTGTTCAGTGGGGTTCTAAGACAGCGGAACTCAATCAGCAACGGGCCACATGGTTCAAAGCTGCAATTCATCCCACCGTGCCTCTGAAAAATGGGAGGTGACAGTTCATTTTGCCAGTGACAGTCTGTCGGTCTCGCTCACTGCTTCTCCCGTCGATTGCACTGCTGAGGTGAAGTGTGAGCTCTGAGACACCCTTGCTTTGTATTCCACTCAGCTGAACAGGACAATCTGAGGATCAAAGGTGGAAAAAATCTCCCCTAGCCCAACCCTATCTGCTTCTATTTCTCCCTCCTCGCTATCAAAAGGATTTTGCAAGCTAGATACCGATAGCTAAGGAAAGCCCTATTCCTCCCATTGGTTTTATCTCGGTCTTTTGGGTTAACATTCATCCCAAGCATGCACGTCTGCCTCTCACCATCTCTTACACCTAAGTGTGCACAGAGCAATCCACATGACAGACTGGCGACTGCTTTGAAATACTAAATCTGCTTCACACAGCTAGACAGGATAATTCTTCAGGTGACGGGGATCTGTGCGACATGCAGGATCTTGGCAGAGCTTCCATTCTCTGTCCATGCCCAGCGTGGAGGCAGGCGAAGCAAAAAAAGATAATAGAGATGACAGGCGGAGAGATTTCTGCTCCCGAGCTTTGTCTTTAGCAATCGATTAGTTCCTCTCAAAGAGCGCTTGCAGGAATGTACTCAGTAAATTCCCCCCATCACAGTGATGGCACTGTGAAAGGACCTGCTGCCGTGTAAGGGGAGCAGAAACCAGTGGTTAGGACACTTATTCAGCATGCTGAAGATCTCGAGTGTTATCTTTCAAAGCATTCTCTCAGTCAAAGATCCAAAGGCATTATTTCAAGGGATCCGTGCATGCCACATTAGCTGCCCAGTCAGATACAAGCATGACGACGTGTGAAGGCTTATCTGAAATTAAGGGCCATAAAACTAAAGTGGAATGGCAATTCTGGATGAACTCGAAATGAACAAGTCCTTAGTTCTGTTTTCCTGTACGTCTGTCAAACTTGCTACCAGCCCTGTGGATCTGACAGCGTGCAGTGAGTGATCCTGAATGCACGTGGCTCCTGTTAGAGAGGGGAGCTTTTAGCATCTCGCTGCGAGTGCACAGATACATGAGGGAGGAGGCATATGTGACTCCCAAAGTCATCCATGCAAACTTTCGACACAGAAAACAGAGGTGTCTGGTATTATTGCAAGCTGGGCTCAAAGTATTCTTGCCTTAATAAGAGAAGTCAGTAATTACACCTTATTAAGCACCGTGCATCGCTAAAAAGTTCTGCACACGCAACAGCTTTTGTCCTTTGAGATGGGAACAATTCATATCCTGTGCATAAAGGAGCTTTAGAAGCAGATAGAATGGAAGACAGATAAATAGGCAGAAAACAAAAGGCTAAAAACAAAATATAAAGTGGAGAACTATTGGAAAGACTGAACGTATGACATGGCCAGTAAACAAATATTCAGCTTCTTTATGTTATAAATACCCAGAAGATCTGCGCTCCATGCGGTCTAACCTCAGCTCAGACCTTATGAACACCTTATGAACACCCAGCATACAAAGGCAAAGCCCTTGGGTACATCCCCACAAACCTCCCCAGCACGTTCCATAAGAAATACTCCTTCCCTGCTGAGCTGTTTGGCTCTCAGACAGCACCAAGGTATGCTGTTCTGCTGTATTGTACTTGGCATGTGGGCACTGTGGAGACAGGCACATTACAATGCAATACCTGTGTATCGAGACAGGAAGGAATGAGAGCCCTGATAGATGTGGAGTGGAGAGGGCTAAGTGGAGAGGTCTAAGCTATGTCTCCAGCCTTCCTTACATGCAGACAGCCAGCGTGGGATAGGGAGCAGAAACCAGAAAAGGCAGCAGGCAGATAAAATGAAGCAAACAGGCTTTTGCAAAGCCCAGAGCGGCGAAGGTTGGGCTGTGCTGGTCCTGGGTGGAATTGCTCTGCTGGTGCTTCAGAATTAGGGTGAGGTGGCAGGTGTGCGAGAGGACTGGCAATACGCAGAGCCATCCTGGAGATAACAGGTTGTCTGTCAACGTGAGGAGCTTATGTACATGTTGGACCACAGAGCTCCCACTAACGGAGAAATTAAACCTGTCTCCACACACCAGTCCCAGTGCTCTGATTACATTTACAGAGGTTGTGACCTGCATCCTGTCACCATGGAAACCTCTCCTGCTGCCAGCATGCAGTCAGGTTGTTTCTGTGGGTGGCTGATATTTAAAGGTAGAGGCTATGGTGCTGGAACAGTGAAAGCCAGGGCACCAAGTTTACGAGCAGCCGAGTGGCAAAATTCATTTCATCGCCTTTGACGTCTCCTAACCTTGACTGGCAATGCCAAGAGACAGCAAGAAGGTGGCAGAGCAAGAAGAAGAGAAGGAGAGAAAATGAAACAGAGAAAGGGGGGAATAGGAGGAGAAGTCATAGATCTTTTTTCAAGCAATTCTGCTGCCTAGGGAAGGGAATTTGTGTAGTAGATTCATGATGAAACAAAGCACTTTTGTGGACGCACCAAAATAACCTTCCCCTTCCATTCCCCCTCTCTAAATCAGGACTTATACCCACTCCACATCTCTCCTCCTCCTTTACTTTTGTGCTAAACAGCCTCCTAATTTTCTTCTACAGCCCTCTCTTCTATATATCTGGAATGAAACGTACCCTTGGTACAATTCCCTGACACTTCCTGAAATCAGGGGCACAGCACTGCAGATGGATGGGCTCCTTGGTCCCTGAGTGCCTGAAACCAGAGCTCCTCCAGCTCTGGGCCCCGCATCTCAGCAGTTTCATCTTCTTGTCAGCTAACTTGCCGTGTGTGCTGTGCACATAGATGTAAGTGGAAACTGCACTGTGATTCTGTACCAGGGGAGTCCCCAGAGGCACCGTTGCAAATATCAGAATAGAGAAGGAGCACGAGCAGGCAGAGTCTGGGGCCAGGAGAGCTGCTCAGCACAGAGATGGCTGACAGTGCAGCTGACTACGATGTCAGCTTCTCACACAGGAGACAGACACTACCTGACAGGCAACTACTTAGCTTCCAATTTTCCCTGGTATAAAACTATTCTGTTAAGCAATGGAAGGCAGCGCAATGAAGGTAAATAAAAGTGACACGGGACCCAGGCGCTGCTCTCTCTCTGCCCCTCTAGAAGATGTGATTCTCTGATCGTTTGGTGGAAGATACAGGGGAGCTGGGTGCAAGGAGAGAAACTGCAGGAGAAAAACACTTGTGGGGATAAGGGCAGCTGGCTGGGAACCAGAGTGCTGCTCCACAGAAGAGGAAGTTTGAGGCTGGGAGCTGAGATGATCTTGCTTCAGCTTCAGATTCCCCAGCATCCTCTGTGTGATCTCACATGGGTCAGTTAAAGAGGGATCACCCTCCTTGAGAGCCAGTTGTAAGTTACCCAGGCTCCCTGCACAGACAGCAGAGAGCGAGAGGTGAAGACTTAGACATACATTTTGGCATATATATGGTGCAAAGAAAAGCACCATCATAGCTGGGATTGCATAAGCACAAGTGACTGTCATGTTCTTACCTAAACAGAAGCGTGTGCCAAAATGTGAACTGTGGCAAGGAGGGGCACAGACCCAAGAGCCAGAAGCAGAAAACAGTGAGAGATACGGGGTACTTAGTGGTGTGAGAAGCCAGGAGTGCTTCCAGGGATCTGCATGGGCTGGGAGCCTGTGTGAATACAGATGGATTTTCCACCAGCCTCTCATCTCTGCTCCCCTGAAGGTCCCACCTCGCTGCTCCCCTGTTTTAACTTCTGCTTCGGCAGTGACTGTAAGTGATCTGGGGCGTCTCTTAGCCCTGCTTGCCTATCCCAGCAGAAATCTGCACCATGAAAGGATTCAACAATGGTACAAAGAGTAAGAGTTTGCATACCAGCTCAGGAGCCCCTGGAGCCCAGCTCAGTGTGAGAGATCCATTGTTTAGGTGCCACAAGAGTGATTGCTGCGAGTGCACATGGACAGAGGACACAGAGCCATGACTAAGAGATCAGTTGGTTTAGGAGGAGGTGAGAAAGAAAAGGCATCAGCTGGAATCCCAGATCAGCTTGCTCTGGGTTGGATATCTGACCTTTGTAATGCTTTGATTTGAAATTGTAAACCCTTGTAATCCTGGTGGATTACATCTCCATACCCTTTAATGTGTGCATCCCCCAAAGCCATGCAAATGCAGGGAGAGGGAGAATGGCACAGCACAGACATCCCTGCTGGATAACGAGTACTTCTCCACTGCCCTCTCTTTCACCTTGAATAACGTCCATTTCCCTCGGGGAGAAACAGAGAGTGGGGTTACAAGTGGGGGATTGCAGAAGTTTAGAGAAGTGCCATACAAAGTAGCAGATAATGACATCAGAGGAGATAAGAGGAAAAGTAGAGGAGGTTTTAAGACTTTTGAGGTCCAGTCAGACACTTACCTGGCTAAATTACTGCAATTATCACTCCAAAGGCACACAGCGCTGTCTGTACTGAGCAGTGACTCAAAGGAAAGGCTGAACGTTGCACACGAGTTGCCAACTGAATCCCCTTTCTGTTTGAAATGGAGGCAGCACAGATGCAGTGCAGGCAGTAACTGTGCCCCTGTTTGGAGGTTGTATGGGTACGAATGAGAAAATGCTGCTGTAGGAGTGATGCGCTGAAGCTGTATTTAGGGGACCTGGGTTTGATTCCAGGCTCCTCTGCAGACTTTCACCAAATCACTGGAGTAGGGTGGATCCAGAAAACGGGTGATAGTATCTATTTGGGCTTTCCTGCTGCTGACACTTCCGCCTGTTTTTTATACTCTGAGGAATGGGGAATTTGGTTAACTTCACTGAGATCTGCTGCTCTGTGTCACCCACTGCATCCAGCAGGTAGAGGGAGGCAGGACAGACCTGCAGGACAGCCAGGGGCTCCTTCACAGCTGCAAACAGCAGCCCAGCCCAGCTGTTTGTCAGAGCAGAGAGCGGACAGAGCTGTGGGTGACAATGTCAGAAGTGCCTCCCTTGCCTACTAACATAGCAGACCACCCAGATCTGACATGGCAGCAGGCACTGAGTTGGCTGATGATCCAGCTGCAGATCTGGGCCAGATTTCCTTGTCTGAAAAGGCCACTTTGACATCACCCACACAGTGCCCGTGCTGTGCCCGCAGTGTGTGCAGGAGGGCTGTGCTCACTGCTGCCATGCACAGCCAAGCATGGGCAGCAGCAGCTGCCATGCTGCACCTTACAGCTGGGAGAAGCAAAACTCCCCGCAGCCTACAGACAGAGCGCAGGGGTCAAGTCTGCCAGCCTCTTCTTGAGGTGGGAAGTGCTAATCAGGGAAAGAGCTCTTTTCTTTTTGAAGCACCGTTTCCTCTTGTTTTCAACTGGACAATTCATAAGCTTGGAGTTAACCGCACACCGAAGTGGTTGCCTGGAACGAGGCCACAGGGCTCAGTGTTTTGCAGAGTGGAGCCCTTGGAAGGTGGATGCACATTGCAAGAGTGCACTCTGAACGTCCTGAAGCCTTCACATAAAGACTGTGAGAAGCGTCAGCGCAGTCAATGCAAGAGCATCTCTGGGGCTTCGCCTGGAGAGCAGCTCTGCAGCGTTTGACTCTCCTTATGAAAGCGTTTAAAGCATCTGGCAGAAGGGGGCAATGTAATAACAGCTGCACAAATGCTCGGGGTGTGCGCGTGTGTTTTTTTTCTTCCAGCTGAACTCTTTCACATCTGCAAGTTTTATCCTTTAATTTCGCACTGAATGAACTAT
>PPHD01006643.1:0-24214 GCA_002909625.1 Bambusicola thoracicus
TTTGGAATTAAGTTTTAAAACTGTTGATCTCTGTATCTCAGTACTCCATTGTCAAAAATGTAAAAAGCATTATAGCATTATTTCACTGATTTTTCTTCCAACACTGCACCCATCAACCAGTCTGGTGTGCTAAAACTAGTCAGTATTAGAACACCAGACACCGTACAAGTCCAGTGATGCTCATTTCTTTTGTTCACCAGGAGCAAGGTATGGAGCCAGCAGCCAAAAGAGGTTTAGATTATGGACTGCGTTTCCCTAAGTGATGGCACAGTGTCTGGACTTTCTGGCAAAACTGTAGTGACTGGTAGAAGTTTCTAGAGTGGGCATGAATTATAATTTTTATATTTTTAATACTTAAGCCCATGGATTCATGTATCTGCATACAATTTTTAATTTTGAGAAATACTTTCAAAAGAAAAACTTTAACCACTACAAGTCAAATCAGAAAGTAAATACAAAGAGCTTCAAAATGTGTTTATCAGACACATGTTTTTAGGTGTTATGTCTTTTGTGTGAATTTGAAAGTTTAGTTTTAGGAGTAATATAAAGCCACCAGGTTTTCTGACATGCACCTAGACATAAACATGGGAAGTAATAGGTAGATAGAGATGAGAACTAATTTAAGACTGGCAGATACAAAAAGAGCAAAGAATGTGTAACAGAGTAAGTAATATGTTTGTATTTTTTATGAGATTTTTAAGCTCAAAGTATGATTGACAGTTTGTAATTACTAAAGAATTTTTCTCAGAATTCCTTTTAAAAACCAGTGAAAAGGTGCAGAAGTTATTTCAGAGTGCTGAACATATAAGAAAACTTCAGTTTAACAGAGTTCTGCTTTAGAGTACAATTGAAAAAAGCTAAATATTTTAGAATCATTTAGGTATTTGTGCGTGGAATTAAGTAACTTACTATGGCAAGTGTTCTCAGATATATCAGTAAAACATTTTGACAACTTTTGTACTGAAGATCATGGGGAGAGTTCATGTGCATGTTAATAAGTATAATGTCGACACCATCTCTAGCTTGCATTAGCTCAATGCAAGGTAACATGCGTTGAAGTTCCTATTCATGACTGACAGCAAAGCTTCCTGGTTTCAGGTTTTTGTTTTGCTTTGTCTTGTTTTTGTCCTTTCAGGAATGAGGTAAAACATTCAGAATCCTAGTATATAGGTTGTAGATTATTCTTTGACCCCAGAAGAAAGGAATACAATAAGTAATAATTCAATAGTATACGTATGCAAGTGATTTGAAAGGCCATGGTCTAGTAGGATTCAAGTTATTGTGCTGGCTGCACATATACCATTTTAGATCTACCTGTGTGAAAATCCCCATGTGTTTAGCTGAGAGATGCAAGGTAGTAGCTCAGGTGCAGTGCCAGGAAAGTCAGCCAATGTGGTGTTGTGCTGAGACTCTTAGCAGCTTCTGTCCTTGCTAACTCAAGCATCTCTGCAGTGCATTTCATTTCATAGTGGGGATGTGTCCAGCTGTGAAAGCAATTGAAAGATATATATCCTGTCTCCATATCTTTCTTTGTCTTTCCTGGATGTGTAACATAGGACTTTTAGGATGTGGGGACATTTACAGACTATGTTTTCATGGTTATCTGGCTTTAGAGGCTCAGACCATATTTTAATGAAAGAATAATGTTTAAAATGTTTAACAGAATCTGAAGAAGATGTACATATTGCTTCGCTATTATTTTCTCATCATCTGCTAATTATGAAGTATAAAACTAATGCCGTATATCATACCAGCAAGAATCCAGTCCATGAGTGAACTGTTGATTTATTTTTGTGGAGGATTAAGGTACTTGGATTAATTGTGTGTGTGTGCCAATAATCTATTAATACACACTTTGTTCTATGTCTGGTATGTACTGAACCTGCAAGATGTGTGCTGCACCGATAGTCTAAATGTTTATGATGAACCCTCATGGAGAATTTTCAGACATCCTGCTACGTCTGCAGAAATCTTTGACAACTGTTGTGAAGCTACTGCTATTGTAGTTCCCTTCTATCCACAGTTCTCTCACCCTCCCCCAAAAATAATAATAATAAGCTTCCCACTTTTTGGTTTCCACATATTGTTATTGCAAATCGTTTGCTAGTGCAGCAGTCTACATGATCTGTGCACTCTACACATGCTTTCTGTATCTACTGCTAAAATCATGGTATTCCTCTACTAACCTCAGACTGCTCATTTCAAAACACTGGACTGAGAATGAAGATGCGCGTACCTGTTACCCAGATCCTGACATCTTAAAACAGTAAACCTCGTACTCCTCCTCTCAGACATATATTTTCCATCTCCTCTGTGTAGTTCTGCACATTCTTGTTTAGAAGTAGTCTTGTATGGAAATGTGGGAAAACAGTGATAGTGTGAGTGAAAACTAACTTGTGAAATCTGAGATTGTATATTTAACCATTCTGTTATTATATTGTATAGTTATTATATTGTATTTTATATTAACCATCAGTTTGTGCTCTCCTTATTAACTAGAAAAGAATAATGATATGCAAAAACAGACTTCTCAATCTAAAGATTATTCTTAATACTCATAATGTAAAATGATTTCCAGTGCTTTTGGAGAGAAAGAATGTAGAAAAACCTTTGCAATGTTTAATTTGCATTATAAATTAAACAACTTGCAGCGTCATATTGAGAGGGCGCATCACTGACAGTACTAAGCCTATTTTTTTTATGTGAACAGTCAACCTCATGAAGTTTATGAACATGCTGATGTTCATGAACCCACATTAGAGCTAGCTGTGTATCCTAAGTATAGTGAATTTGTTGAACAGGTACAAACTACCCCTGTGGTGAAATTCGGAGTGAACAGCTCTGAGCAGAACCTGAGAAATGTTAGAGAATCACTGAATGATTTAGGTTGGAAGGGATCTGAGGACTTGTTGCTCAAACCTTTTCCTTTCCTTAAAGTAGAGGTATCTTTGGAAACTTTACAGTCTACATTTCTAGACCAATGTCTAAAGTCTTCTAATTCTGTCCAGATGAAATCTGCAAGAAAGAAACACAAAACTGTCGCCTGGCAACTCAGACCTACAAAAGTCATTACAAAAAGAGAAAATGGCAGAAAATAACATTAGTGTTTGTTAGCAAAGCTAACCATACGGAATTGGGTGCCTGAATTTAGCTAATTATTTTAAAATGGTTTACAGCTTAATAAACTTAGATCACTCTAGTGGGAATTTGTTGTGAACAGCAGACTCAATCTTGCATTCAGTCCATTAGCTAAGGCAACTTTTTCTTATGAATAATGCTATTTACATTTCTGTAGACTTATTCACAGTGGGAACACAGGCTATATGGAAATAGAAAGACTGGGGGGAAGGAGATAATACAAATATTTGGAAGAAGTCTGTCTTCCTCCAGCAGTCTAAAGGAGAGCTCATAACTAGTTTGTAGTTACTTGAACAGATAAAGATAACAAGTGCTTATACTGAGGTGGCAGAAAGTTTGCATTTTAACATTTCTGGATGTATGCTTGTGAGAAATTCTGCTTTCAAGATGAACTGTTGCATTCTACAACTATTGTTATCGCAGAATCATAGAATCATAGGATGGCTTAGGTTGGAGAGAATCCTAAAGATCATCTAGTTCCAACCCGCTTCCATAGGCAGGGTTGCAAACCACCAGATCAGGCTGCCCAGGATCCCATCCAACCTGAACTTGGATCCCTCCAGAGATGGGGTGTCCACAAACTCTCTGGGCAGCCTATGCCAGTGCCTCATCACCCTTCGGACAAAAAAGTTCTTCCTAAAATCTTAATCTTACCTCTTTTAGTTTGAAACTATTCCCCCTTGTTCTATCTACTTGTTTTATCACAGTCAGACCATCTAAAAAAATCACTCCTCCTGCTGCTTGTAAACTCCTTTCAAGTACTGGGAGGCCACAATGATGTCTCCCTGAAGTCTTCTCCAGCCTAAATGATCCTGACTCCATCAACCTTTCTTCACAGAAGTGCTCCAACCCCCTGATCATCTTTGTGGCCCTCCACTGGACCTGTTCCAACAGCTCCACATCCCTCCTGTACTAGGGCTCTCAAGCTTGGACACAGTACTCTGGATGGGGCCTCACAAGGGCAAAGTAGAGGGGGACAGTCAAGTCCCTCACCCTACTGACCACCCCTCTTGATGCAGCGCAGGATGCAGTTGGCCTTCTGGGTTGCAAGCACACACTGCTGGCTCATGTTCAGCTTTTTGATATATATCTTGTATTTGTAGAGGAACTTTTATCAGTGTAAAAACAAGAAAGTGTGCTCTTTAATTCTATCTTTTTGTTTCAAAATTGACTAAATTGGGAAACTGATATACAAATATTTTTACCAAGAGGCAAATACTAGTCAGTTTGGACTGTTTGAGAAAGAATGGCAATTTATGTGAAAAATCTAAATTTATGTAAAAATTTAGATAACTGTAAAAGGGAAAAACAAGCAAACAAACTAAAATCACACTTAGGGTCCTAGAAAGTTGAACAGAAATTTCAAAATACCTATGTATAAGTTTCAGGAACTATGTTTTCTCCAGTATATTAAAAAAAAAAATACCAGTAAGTTATAGTTTAAGTCGCCTGGTAGAATGCTCTTCTGCTGCTTCCTGCTGCCCACACTACTGTCTGCTCTGAATTCTGGCATGCATCAGCTTAGTTTTCCATTACTGACATCTCCTGACTGCACCATTTGTTCAAGTGGGACAAACCTTTTACCTCCAGAATATGTGGCAGTAATCGGAAGAAACTGAACTCCAGCCCCCACAGCAAGTTTCTGCTTGCTCACCCCATGCAGCTGGCTCTGCTCATTATAGATCAGCATTATAGCTATACAGCCAGCCAGAACTTCTGTCATGCAAGGGAGGATGTAGCCTCTTAATTTTTTTCCCTGATTTTTTTTTTTTCTCAACCTCGCAGCATTATTATTTCATGAGTATGTTATTTTCCATCAAGTACTGGCAGTCCTGACATTGATAGGTGGTGAATCAATACTTTTATAGAATGATGAAGCCAAACTTGTTCTGCAGATCCACAGTGTGCATTATGTGGTTTTTCATTCTGGATGTAATAACTGCAATTTGAAGTACACCCCCACAGGCACTGATTGCATGCTTTATGAAAATCACAATGAATAATTTAATTAAGAGAGAAGAAACTACATCACTCTATTTTTAAAAGAAAAAATCACCCAAGATGTTTTTTTCATTTTCAGTCTATAATAGCAATAACCATCTTTAGCTGAGAACATTTCCTGGGGCTTAATGGCCCATAGCTGTGCTTCTTCAGGTGATCATCATCTCCCAGCAGTCATTAATCCCCTACAAATGCCCTGCATTTCAGTCATTAAATGTGCTTAAGAATGCTTCTGAAAATGAAATATTTCTATATTTAATGTGTCTTCCAGGAATAGAAGTGATCTTTTGAGGTGAGGAATGAAACGAGTTTAGTAGCATGTCAGAGAAGTACTAATTTTGACAAGTGGATAAGATCTGTTTCTCAAGATAACATGACAAAGAGTTTTTCCACAGTCAGAAGATGTTATCATTTTATGCGTGCCACAATTCACATGGATCTCAATCATTTAACAGGAAAATCAGAAATGCAGATAGTTATTTATAATTGTTTTTTCTTCTACATCAACGTTGCAGTGTAGAAATAAAGCAAATCTCATGAAACAAGAAGAGTATGTACCTGCAGCACTGCTTCTCCACTCCAAAGCTGTAAAATTGAGTTGTGTAGTGACGTAGCCAAGTTTTACAAAGTGCTTGTGATAATACAGAAAAAAAAAAAAAAAAAAAAAAAAAAAAAAAACCTTTTTCTGAAACTTTGATAAACAAGTATTTTGGTGAGAATTTTATGAGTCTTCCTTAAAAATGAAACATATAACACTAATGGTGTCATCAGATTTTCTAAATGCACAGCCTATCTTTGGTCAAGTAGAGTTAAAATCTTTAATGAGAATAGTTGAAGACAATTTTTCTTGAAAGAAAACCTTATTTTATTGGATTGGGGTTGTGCTTAATTGTTATTTTGTGTTATTTTCATGCCAATAATTATGCAGTGTACAGATAACGTGAGGCTGTACTTGTCCCAGATATGTTGTGAGGGGGACCAGACTTCATTCCATCCCATGCAGAATTAGTACCTCTTAAGTATTATGGTCATTTTTTATTTATATTGAACATTCAGATCTCATGTACTTTGATGAATGACTGTGCAGATGAAAAAAGTAGTAGGTTTTGGGGCCATACATTTTTAAATGTTGAAAGTTAAATGATGTTAATTTTAAAATTGGAGCTGTCCTAGTCAGTACTTTTATATTGCAGATAAACCTGAAAAAATTATTATAACTTGACTCCAAAAATCTTTTTAGTTTGAATTTTTTGTCTCTTCAAACAAACAAAAGAAATCACCTGGATGAAATATCTGCCAGGACAAACTGAACGTTTATTCAGTTCATGCTTACTTCAATAGCGCATGACTGTCATATTTTTGAAAACTTTATTCCAAATGTGGAAGTCAAAGATTTATATCAAAGATTTTAAAATGCAACATTTCACATATACACATGCAAAGAAGTACTTTTTATCCTCCTCTACTTGTTTAGACAAAGCTATTACCTGAATTAGATTCAACCCTGCAAATATTCCCACTTATCCCCAAGTGTTTTTTAGCAAGCAAACTAATAATCATCATCATAAAACAGTAGATTTCTTATTAAAATTCATTAGCTAACAAAAATGCATGGAGCAAAGGAAAACACTGCTTTTCCTAAATTATTTCGAATCTAGACCATATCTCAACACAACTGGTAGGTTGGGGGGGTAAGTATCTATCTAAAGTACTGCAACTGGAACACTTCTTTACCATAGACTACTTTTGTGTACTACCATGCAACTTACAATGCTACTGATCTTCAGACATTCACCAGGAAAAAAAAAAGTCAACATTTTTGCACCTACCTTCTGGCACAGCAGGTATTATTGTCCTGTCTTATTGTATGTGACTCTGAGCACTGCAAATCCAACCTCTATTACAAAATAGAGCAGGTCATACGGACTTTGCCAGTTACCTTGTTTTGATGCCATTCAGAAAGAAGAAATGAAAACAAGAAGAGTACTAGAAAAAGAAAGCATACTTTCTTAAGGTGAATTTATCGGTGTGCCTAGAATATTTCTGTAGTTTTTCCTCTTAGGAGTTTTTGCTTTTATTCACTCATGTTTACCGATAAATATCATTTTTAAAGTATTATGTAATGCTTATCATTTTAAATTTTGTGTTGTAGGTCATGTTTTCCCTCTGCATTGCATTCTGGGGAATTCAAACTATGAGGCGGATTACTTCATCTAAAGATAAACATCTCTGAAAGAGCAGATCTGACACCGCTTGAATTATGGAAACAGTGCTTCGGAATAACCTCCTAACTTCCTTGGAATTAATCAGTTATGACTCTTACTGAATCATAGTCATTTTACATATGATAGGAGGGGTTTGATTTCATTTGAAGGTTTGAAAGATTCATTGGGAAGTGGATTTATTTTTATTTGATTTTTAAAATATTTGATTTACCTCTCTATTTAAATAAAATGTTCATTCATAATGTATATTTTTGTGCATCCAAAGTGTCACTGTGTCTTAGAAGCCATGTAAAACTAATAGTATTTCTCAGTACTTTTATTAGTAGTTAACCATATGTGAAAAGTATTTTCAGAATAGGAATAATTAAAAACATATTTGTAGCAATCTGGTATAGAGCAACCAGCTGATATTTGAATATCAGTTTTTCCATAATGATCATGCACAGTTTGGTGTCCCTAGCATACAGCTACATGAAGATCTATAGCTGAGGCAAGAAAATTATGAAAAACAGCATGATAAAATATCTCAGACTAGTATGAGTTGAAATATCTTCAGAAAAGTTGATGGATGCATGCATTTTATAATACAGACTTTCAGTTAGACTGAGTTATTTAAGGAGTACACCTGCAGTTGCCAACCTGAGATACTGATCAAGCCAGCACTTGCACACAAGTATCCCATTGACTAATGTTACTCACATGACAAAATATTTGCAAGGCTGGGCCCTTAATTCCTCGTAATTTCCTGTGGAGGTGATCTCAGGGGAGGTGCACATCTTTCAGGAGATGCTGGAAAGATGGTTTCTACTAAGATAGGAAAATTAAATACAAATGGTAAAGGGAGTCTCCAAACAGCAGGACTGGCAAAAATACTGGAGCTAGGTTGTTTTTCTTTCCTCACACTCTTCCAACTTCTATTTGGCTCCAGAACTTTTAGTAGAACTTAAAGTCAAGTAGCTAAAAAATGCAAGCTGTCTTGCATGCTTCAAGCTAGCAATAGTACTTGGATTAAAAATGGTATTGTTTTGGTTTTTTTTCATTTCATTTTCTTTTAAGATATTAGTGGCATGCTAACCAACTTCACATATGAAGCCAACCTATTTTTAATTAATCCATTTTTTTCAGTCTTTAGCCATAGAAAATGCCACAGACTATGTAATCGGATGTTTCCATAAAGTCGTCAGTCAGATATTGAAGTTATATAAAGAAAATTGCAACAGTGTCTAGTGGATGTATCAGCATAGTTTTATATAAATTTATATAAATTCTTACCTTAAACCACAAGTTTAATGTTACTCCATATTTAGATCAAGTGACTTTTCCGCATCACTTTAAAACCTGAAATATTCAACTGAGAAATTAGGTGTTTGTTCTGTTAGAGGTAGTAATATCTGGGCTCCAAAGTAAGGATGATACCTTCCTAAATTTAAGGCATGTTTAAATAAAAGATTTTCTTGTAGATCTTCTTCACTGTAAATAATGAGAAGATAAAAAAAATTGCTCCATGAAAGCAATAAAGAAAATCATATTTAAAATACTTGTTTAAAAGTTTAATTTAAACATGCTACTAAACTCGTTTCATTCCTCAACTCAAAAGATCACTTTTATTCCTGGAAGACACATTAAATATAGAAGTTTTCATTTTCAGAAGCATTCTTAAGCGAATTTAATGACTGAACCTTGTATAAGTAAACGTCTATTTAAGGAATGGATAGATCCAACTGTATACCGGTGAGTACAATCTCATGGTTAACATACTTGTACAGCAGCCAGTTTTACTACTTCTGAACAAAACTTAACATCTCTTTGCCTGAATTTCCCCGTCTGTGGAATCACAGTGATAGCAATACTGATTGTGTCTTTTACCATAATTAAAGTACAAAATTTGGATTGTTTCAATATATTTAAGAGAATGGCAGAATCTGATTCCAGAAGTAAAACAAGATCTACTAACATTGTAATTTACTACCTGAGTTAGTGTATCTATACTTTCAAAATTTCTATCAGTGACATCAACGTTACCTCCAAAATTTTGTGGTCAATTTGGTGAGTATTATTTGGAGTACTATAATAAAGAGTCATATTGAAAGTCAGTTTCCATACCAAAATAAGTAATTTAAAGAGACAAGAGCAGGATAATGGGTTGATATCTTCTAGTTTTCTCTTGGTCAGCTGAGGTAAAACTCTGTGTCTCTGTATCCCTTTCTGAAATGAAGTTTCAACTTTCTGTGTTACCAGTTGTTCTCAAGACACTGAAAATCTGCATTTAAAAATTCAGTCTTTGAAGGAAAATAGTGAAGATCTAGATTAATTTTTAAAGATATCATAATGAATTCCATTAACTTACAAGAAGTAATAAAAAGAACGTGATTTCAAAAGTAAATTCAGATTGGATATAAATATCTCAGTGTTCAGAGATGTTTGGACAAGGCCCTCACTAATATTCTTTAATTCAGCCCTGAGGAGGTCACGCAGTTGGACTAGATGATCTTTGAAGGTCTACTCCTAGACCTAGAAGAGGACTATACTATTCTATATAAATCATCATTTTCTTATTCTATCACCTGCCTACAAAATAAAATGAAAAAATACAGAAAACTGACAAATACAGTAGTTTAAGTAATATGTTATTCCAGAGAGAAGAGTTATACCTTTATGGGATCCATTCTGATAAATTAAATATGCAAAATACAGGCTTGAAATATAATCTAACTGTATAATTTCTAAAGCCTTCTTAGAGAGACTGAACTCTACAGAAGTCTTACTTTCCTACCTTTAAAGTCTCTCACTTTTCAGCCTGATGGGAATTTGGAAATGAAACATTCCTCTGTTTGCAACCCCAATTTGGCCAACTTTTCTGAGGGTACCTACCACTGGAAATATCTTATATGTCTAACGGGGCAGCATCCCTTTTAGAAACTTGTAACTTAGTTCATTTCCAATTCATTTCCTCTTTCCAAGGAATTTTAAACTTGTTCCCTACTTCCAACGACAATTGCCTTTGTGTATATTTTATCAGAAAACACGGTGCAGGAGAGAAGCAACTTAAGAGAATGATTCATCTGGCTGGAGACTCAAAGAAGCTCATTGTATTGGATATCCCAGTCTCCTGTATTGTATAGCAAAGTCCACTATGTATATATATATATATACAATTCTTTAGTTACAGTATGAAAGCTAGAGTTTGCCTTTTCCAGAAAAGAGTTTCATGAACAGGCTTGTAGAAACACTCTTGACTGCATCATTCTCCTACTAGCTGTGTGATAGACAGCTATATCCCAATTGCTTGTCATAATTTTATAATAGAAAATATTTCAATTTTTAGACACCTTAAACCAATACTAGATCTAGTCAGACTGACTTTATTTTTGAATAATCAAGAGGCTCTGGAGGCCAGCTGGCTAGTGAATTGAATTATGCATCATTAATATATTACATACCATTAATTAAATGAATTAAATTCCGACTACAAATGTTGCTTATAATTAGGATATATTTTCTTTCCTGACATTTTTAAGATTTCATGGCTTATTTGTTTGTTATTTGTCTATATTGCTTAGTTCCAACAATTGTAGGTGAATTACATGAGAGTATTAGTGAACTATATATATATATATATTGTTTAACAGATGTTGTGCGAGTAACCCTTTTTCTTTTAGAGATCCACAGTTCTATATCTCTGGAAACAATAATGTTTTGCAAGCTAAAGCCTTAGTATCACATGTCCAAGTCAGAAACGTTATAATCACATTTGTAGTATATGCAGTATTGCTTAAGACTTCTATTTGGTTTTGTTTATCTTTAAAATTCCCAGTGTCACACACCTTTGAGTGAAAACCAAAGATCAACAGAATCTTCTTTTTCTTTTTGCAAGAGTTCTGAAAAGTGACTTCCCTTACTCTTTCCAGTTGTTGTAATGTCTCCTCCTTACGCAAGGCCTTGCCCAAAGTTTGTGCATGTCAGTATCATGTTACTGAAAATCCAGAAGTAAGCAGCTGAATCCTTTGTTCCCTTGAGACTTGACTGTGCCACTGAAGTCACTGAAAATTTTGTTGCTGTCCTTCATATTGGAACATTCCCTACGTTGAAACAAGAATGATGCAATATTTACTGCAACTCAAGCTTTGGTTACAGTGCATTAATTTAAAGTAACGCGGTTGCACAGCTACTTCTTCCTGTAAGCTGCTACTATGGTTTTCTTTGTGCTATGTTAAAATCAGAGTCCTTAGGTGGATAAACAGTGATGTGAAGTGACAGCTGTAAGTTCTACATTGCAGTTAGTAAGAATTGGAGTCCCTTTCATCTTTCCTGTAGACAGCTTTCAGTCAAGTTTGTGGGATTATGGGCATTATTACCTAAATTTTTTTAAAATAATTGATTGGAATAGTTTTGAAGTTTCTCCTTAAAGGCAAACAAAGACATATTTCTCTGAGCTTTCAGGATTTCATATTCTGTAATTAGACACTACTAGGTTGAATGGCACTGAAGTGTAAGAGTTGTTCACAATTTTCTTATTTGATCTTTAGGTTTTGGTACATTGAGTTGTGGCTCAGACATGGAGTTCATGAGGGAGAGCAAAAAATAATTAAAGCATTGCTGTATCTTGCAATATTATGCAAATTATGTTGCCCATAGATTATGTTTTCCTTAAACTCTGCCTTCTGGAATCCTATAAATGATGATTTTATTATGTTTTGTTTTAATTATTTACATTTATTATGAAATTTTTCTAAGTGCTGAAAATGAGTCATAGAACTTTCAAAATCTAAAACACAGATAATAAGATTTTAGCAAATAATATATTAAAATACTTTCCTTTTTAAACTAGTAATTACTTGAGGCTTGACTAGCGAACTCTTGGGATAGCTAATGCTGGAAATGGGAATGGGAAAGTGGGAAAAAACTATTCTTGGTCACTCCTTTTTCCATAAGTCCTCTGGTTTCAGTATGAGAAAATATAACAAGGCAGAGTTTTCTTGGGTTTCCTCGTACTCTGCTTGTGTTTAGCCTATTAAGTTTGGGATTAAAACAAAATGATCCAAAGAACAGAAACTTTAAGGGCCCACTATGCTCAGCACACACAACCCTAAGTCATACTGTGTCGTGTAACCTCTCACTCCTAGCAGGTCTGTTCAATGCAAACAAGAGACATACTGTATACTTCAGGATTCTGTGTTTTTAAAAAGGAAATGAGTGTAAAAATGCAGAGTTCAAAACTAAGATACAAACCACAAGGTAAAGAAAAATAAGATATATCAAATATTGGAGCAGGCTTCCATATTAATAGGGCCAATAGAAAACTTGGCTCAATCCTTTGTCATTTTTGCCCCACCTATGGAAAACAGCAGAAAAATGTGGAAACATTGAGTAAGAATGAACTGCTGAGTGTCCTTGTGTTTATGGTTTGGCAAAGAAAAGTGATACAAAATAAATTCTCTCCTCTCTCCCCTTTCCATATTTTTAATGCTTCATTCTTTATTTCTGCCTTTCTCTTCCCCTCTTCTGTTTTTTTAGCAGTGCAAAAAAATGTCTCCTTGTGTTTTTGGTGGGTTTTTTTGGTCAGTTGGGTTTTATTTGTTGTTGTTGTTGTTGTTGTTTTAATGTGTAGATGTACCTAACAATACATTTCATACCCACAGAGAAAGTTATGTTTTTTATTGATGACAAATGTATTTATCTAAAGATGACTACTTTACTGTTCTTATTAGTCAATGTTATGTTCTTCTGGTATTCAAAACACACAGTACAATGCTCATATATTTTTTATGTTACATTTATTTATTTTGTATATGTCTGCCTAGTTTCCTCTAATGATTCATTTTCTGTGTCCATGCCAGTAACATAGCACAGTTCTTTTCCCATTTTCTACTCCCTTTAGTGATTCTTTTTTTTTTCTAATTCCCTTTTTTTATTTTTTTATTTTTTTTTCTCTTCAGTGCTGTGCTTTAGTAATTACTGGATGACTTTGCCTTAGGAAGTACCACTGCAGTTTTTATGCACTATATTTTAACTTGCCGATTTTAGTAGCAGAGAAAGACAGTCCAGTAGAAATAATGCTTGATTAAGCAGAGTTTGAATGAATGAAGAAAATCATGGAACATTTCAAACACTATGGAATTTATGATGATTCTCTTTCTTAGATTTTTCCATAAACCTTGAAATGTGTACTTTATCTGCACATAAATTACAATTATAGAAATATTTGCCAAGAAAGAAAAATAGCATATGAAGATAATTGAATTACACTTTTTAGATTGAAGAATAACCTATTAACTTACTGTGTGTGAACATGTCTCTTGATGGTGTTTGTCTGCATTGAGGTCACAAGCCTGTTTTTTGAATATAATGGCATTGCTTCTCTGCTTCAAGTAGTAGCTTTTGTGATTTCAGTTCTGACAGCCTTTTACCTTCTCTCCATTTATGACTCATAGCTGACTCATTACCTTTAATCATTCTGAAAGCACAGATTTTATTTTTACTCTTCTGTTAATCACAGTGCAAGAAAAAGCTTTGAGGGAGGGTACACTGCATCACTGTAGGTACCAATATGCTTATTTCCGAAACACTCTCAGTTCCCTGTGCATTACCGCAGACTGAATTCCATAGTGATGTCTAACAGAGAAGCCTGGTGATCAGGGGTCGATGAGAGAAATAAAAGGGTTGCTTCTGAGACTGTAACAGAAATGTTTGCCATTGAAAATCAGATTGTGTTTTAGTTGTTTATATAAAAGGCATTTTCCATTAAATATGGCTGTTATAGAGAAATAATACACTCTTGTCTTCATGACTAATAATGAGATAGATAGCTGATTTTTTTTCTTCATGAGCAGTATTTCTGTTGTTGTGAGAAAAATCTTAGGGTATCTTCATGCCTATGATATTTCTTACATACATATCACCATACCATTTAGACAGCAGAGATCATTTGGGACAGATTTTATCTCACGTCCTTTTTTTAGCAAGGTGAAATTCAAACTTAAGATGGCCAACGCAAAGCTGCAGGACCATGTTTTCCACTTGAACTTTTATTTTTTAATGGTTTTAGCAGTGAAGAGATTTCATACAGTCCTCATCCTCAGGATCAATGCTGCAAAAAGAAAAGTTCTCTGTAGAACTATGCTTTAAGTAAGTGTAAACCAAATGGGTCTTCTAATCCATAGTAGGGTTTCTTCTGCCTGTCAAGAAGATGAAATAATATATTGGTAGATTAAAACATTTTTTCATGTATTTGCAGTGCACATTTTCACAGTCCTGTCAAATTTTCTTGCATTTATATGTAAGATAATGAAATTAGGTAAGACGTAGCTCTGGCCAATGAAACATAAAAAGTGTCCACTAAAATGCATTACAGCATACACTACCTATCATATTTCTCTATTTAAGTGGATGGGTATACAGGTTTGTATACAATGCTTGTGATTCATCAACAGAAATAAATTCTATCTGATAGATGCAGTGAATTTAAAATATATATACATATTCTTTTTTTCCAGAAAGAAGAAAGGTTAAAATAATATTATTTCTAGATTCTATTTCACAAAAAAAAAGTAGTTGTAGGCAGTGTAACACAAAGTAACAGCTATAGAGCTATTTTTTTTTCTGTTTATTGAAGGAATTCAGAAGTGACTTGCTGTAGGATTATAGGAGGAAATAGCATTAGTAATAACTAACATTATTGTTAATAAGTGTTAATAAGTGTTAGAAGAATTGATAATTTTATTATTAATATCAGTAAAAGTAACTCAGCATTTCAAATTCAGTAGCACAGTTTGAGCTCCATCAAAATTGCCAAAAATGTGCAATGGGAAGTTTTTGTTTTTTCTGGAACGTTTTCTGGAACTTATGGAAAATGTAGTTATGTAGTCTAAACATATTCTGTGGAAAATACTCAACCGTAAGACCCATTTTCCTGTTAAGGAGGTTTCAGAGCGACAGAATTAGTAGTGCCTGAGTCCTTGGGCATGTCTGGTTAGAAGACATATTGGGTCTCTGCAATGTGGAGATTTATTCCTGCATTCACATAGGATAGAATATGTAGGTACAGTTTTCCAGAAGGCATAGCCATATTTTTCAACTACTCTCTAGTATTTCTGGAGTTATGTACTTCTTAAGTTATTACTGACTACATATGCAGCAGACATAAAGGTTAAAAGGGGGCAAAATAATAACATACATAGGTTCTTCTTGCTTTCCTCTGGGAAACAGTTTTTGATCACGAAAAAGTGAGCTAGAAATATATAGAAATATATTTCATTCTTTCAACCTTTCTGCAACATATTTGCTTGTATGGAGAAAATATGTTTGGGTTTTGTTTTGTTTTGTTTGTTCTGTTTTTTTTCTTAACTACGCATTGGATGTCATCAACCTTTTTCCTCATCAGCTTTTTGTAGCTGTGGATGAAGCTGAAGGTTATATACAATTATGTACTCCAAGTGTTTGAGAAAATCTGAATTCTGTTAATGATTATACTGTACTGTAGCAGTCAATATTGGAGGCCTCTAACTTTGACTTTTTTTTTCACTGCACTGTTTGAAGGGTCTCTATGTCTTTCTTACACCTTCTACGGGAAAACAACATCAGTGGGGAAAGCCAGCTAAAATGTGGACCTAAGCATCATGGTCATGGGTATGGATTACTTGTCCAAGATTTTTTTAAGAGTCAAGAAGAGTTATGCTGTGCTTTTTCTATCTGCTTTCTGGCTGCCAATATTGCAAAATTTCTGGAGACAGTAACTCAAGTAAACTCCTTAGGCACAGCATGTAAGGACCTGAGATCTCCTTTTCTCTAATGATCTGATTCCAAGATGGAGAGTCTCCCACATAAGGTTCCTGCTGTCAGTAGCACATGAGAAAAGATAAGTGAGAGATCGTCCCCCAGCAAGAACCAGCAGGTGAAAAGTAAATGAAAAAGCACCTTGCTGTGTTCCTTAAGAGTTAACTCTACACTCCATGTGCTCAGGTGCTGTCATTTCTGTAGGGCAGAAACCCTGCTGCCTGAAGTGAGTGCTCATTCTTAGCAGTCTTCAGCAGGAACTGATGATTTTTATCTTTAGGAAGTTCCCATCAAACCACAGTAATACTGTTATTAAAAAAAATAATAATAATTAGATAAGAAAGAAGCAAAAGCTTGTTCATATTTCATCAGTGTTTTACTAAGAAGAGTGCAATCCTTTGCTGACATAAGTTTGGATAGCTGTACGGACCTTTGTGTTGGGTTGCTTGTTCTTTTTGTCTCATTCTAATGTCTCACATCCTAAACTCATCAAACTGTGGTTCAGCTGAACTTTCTGTAAGAAATGGTTTAAAAGGTAAGTGCAGTGCCATATGGTAAGTTCTGTGGCATAGAGCAAATTTTTTTAAAACATATTTGCATTAATATAAAAGTTCACTGGACTGGGAGTCACTGAGAGAACATCTGAGTCTTTGAATTAATGCATAGGTCCAGGTTTCTAGGCAGAGAACTGTATAAAGAAGTAACGGGGGTGCTACACTGGAGAAGTCATTTGCAAAAAATTATTCAGATGTGTTTGTCTTGTTAGTCCTTCAGAAAATTGTTGGTAAATAGACGAGCAACCTTTTGGACATACTCGTTACTCAACATAACTCCCAACTGGAACAAAGTTCACAAGCAGAGCATACACAGCCTTCAGAAATGAAAGTGGGACCTCTTTGCATTGGATACTGACATCTTGTGGTACATTTTTTGGGAGGATAGATCCTGCTACAGTTTTTGCAAAACTTGAGCCAGTACAGATAAAATCAAAATGACATTCAACCAATGGGCTTGCAGATATTTATGCCAAAAAAAGTCACAAGTTTTGTTATTGTTGTTGTTGTTGTTGTTGTAAAGCCAGAAAGATTCCCATCCCCTGCTGTATTCCCCCAAATTAGGGGGTTAGAAAATGTTTCATAAAGTAGCTTGATTTCCAAGACAGTAGACCTGGTATACTCATCTCAGTATCACATAGTAGATTTGAAAGAGTAGCTACATCAGGTTTTGCTACATTATTTGAAACTGTATAAAAACAGATTCAGAATGGTGAATTGTTTCAATGTTCCTATGAACGATAGGCTCTTTGAATTTTAGAGCTTCAACAGAGAGGGCAAGGAATCTGTGTCCTCAATACAAAAGTTGAAATTTTCATCCAGCTTGGGAAATAACTCCGAAATCATTTTACTCATAGGGTTCAGTTAGCCATTTCAAGGAGCATGGTCATGTTTTGACGTGCCATTCCAAAAACAATAGTGAAGGTTCAAAGCTGACTTACTCCGAAAGTGATCCAAAACAAGAAGAACTAACAGTGATTCTAAAATACATTGCAGTAGTGTGCAAAGTGGGATAAAGAGGAGGTAGGTCAATTATTATAGTTGAATCAGAAAACAACAAAAAGCAAACACGAAAGTGTTTGCTAGCCCAGGCATTCAGTGGTTTCAGAGTTTCATATTCTGTGAAACTATTAGATGTTCTTGATCTAATAATGAGAGTTTAAAGAATGAAATGATGTACAACTGTTTGGTTGTCAGCTCCTCATTTCAATGCCTATTTTAAAGAATTTTGCTTCCATGCTGATATTTGATGCAGTTTAATAAGGCTTTTCTGCTACCTCTCTTTTTGTCTGCATTACACAACCAGCTCTCTTTTATATTTTGATAGTGACATCTATTGGAACTTTGAAGAATAATCTTTTGGAAAAAAAAATCCAAACCTGTATTAGTAAAAGTAATTTTTCTGACAACTAGAATTTCCAATTAAAACAAAAGCAGATAGATAACACTCATCAAAACATATGCAAGAATGAAAATAGCGATACCAAAAAACAAAAAACCAAACAAACAAAAAAAGGCAATAACTCATGTCAGTTTAAAGGTAAAATCATGCCTTTTTCTCCCTTTTGATGGTGGGTGAGCTTAGAAACTCATCCATCTCTCATTAACCAAAGCTGCAACTTTGAAATGAAATAAATATAGGATTTTATTGAATCTGTTCTAGGTACACAAAAGTCTTTGACAGCCATTAGCAATGTCAGCTCTAACTGAGTGAGTACAATACCAGTTAGCCAGTCAGTAAAGTTTTGACAAGCAACTGAAGTCTGTGCTGTCAGGAGCACACAACCATCCATATCGGTTAGAATGGGAGCAGTTCCATTTCTTTCTGAGTAAGCCATGTTCACAGCTGGGTTATATTGTGAATATGGGACAAGCATATTGGTCCTAGAGGACCAGGTTCAGAAGAGTGAAAATGGACTGTAACATAAGATGCATAAACAATGAATAAATGTGGCCAGTTTATTTATATTTTTGAAATGTATGTGAACAACGAGAGCAGTGGCATTTGGTCCCTGATATCAGTAGCAGACAGCAGTGAGTATCAGTACTTCACAAAACCTCTAATTAGGAGATTAAAAATAGGGAAAGACAGTGTTTGGTGGCACTCACAACTGCCAGGAAAGCCCCTTTCCCTTCTGCCAGTACCAGATTCCCTTCATATACACCAGATAAACAGACCTTATTTTCCTAACGGCATGTCCTTCAATAATGTCTTATCCATGATTTTAAGAAGATCCTAATATTTTGTATATTTGCTAGAGGTTGTGCCTTTGCAGCCTTTCTCTTCTATTCTTCTTTTCTACATGGATACAATAAATATTCCCTGGTACTTCTTAAGTAGCATATTTCTCCCATGCCTCAGTTTACAGATTTTCTTGTTTCAGCTGTTTTATTTATAATTGTTTTCTTTTATGAGTAGGGTTTGTTTTTGTTTGTTTGTTTTCCTTTTTTGTTTTCTGTTTTATTTTCTTTTGGAAATATTTTATTAATTGATCTCAGTTAATTTTGATTATTATTTTTTTCCATAAAATATTAAAGATTTTAGTTATGTTTTAGTTCTTCCTAGTGTTGTTTCTCATATGTTATGTTTTTGCTCTTATTTATCCTTGCATTTCTTCACCAGTTTCATTGTGGTTTACACCTGACTGACTCCACTGTGATAATAAAAACAAGGCTGACAAGGAGCTAGTCAGGTAGAAGTCCTACTATGAAAGGAAAAGATGAAATATGATCTTACAGTAGCAAACATAATTGAATCAAAGGATCTGACTGCACAAGTACTTTATAATGGCTCAGATAACATGAATGTTTCTGAACTGTGTATTTTTCACATTTCTATGTATAAACACTTTCTTACACCAAGTAGAACGATTGATAATATCTTCAGTTTCTGTTCTCAGAGCAATAATGTATCCATTTTTTCTGCTGCTGGGGGAGATATATTCAATTTTTACAGCCAGCATTATGGTCTCCATTCTTACTCATCTCCACTCTCATTCAGCGTTTACAGATCCTTAGGGAGAAGTGAATGTTAATTAAATTGTAAAAACGCTTTTTGTGATGAAAATATATAAAAATTCATCTCACCTTTCATTTATCCAGTAAGAATGATATCATACAATTTGGTACCTTAATACTGTCTGTAAAAGGATAATATAGCAAAATATCAAGTAGTTTAGCCAGTATATTTTAAATTTTCTGCATAAATACTGTTGGAGAAGAATAATCCTGTGATTTGGTACTATATGTGTTTGATTGCATAAGCAGTTTTGGTGACACCAGTTCACTGAGCAAATGGTATAGAATCAGTTTTTGCCATCTAGTGTTTTCAATATTGTTGATTGCTGAAATATATATAAGGACAAAATACTAGAAGGTACAAATGAAGGCTTGAGCATTAAAGGAGAGATTTCTTTAACTGAAAAGAGTAAAACTCTAAAATCTTTGCTGGGATTATGGCAAATAAACTATAAGAAACAGTACGTAGGGGCAGTACAAAGGTCTTTTATATACCTGGTTCTTGTATGGCCAGGCAGTTTATTATGGCTGGCCATGCCCAAGCAGAATTAGAAAAGATGTTTTAGGGTTTTCTGCACTGTTATTCTTATCACTCATGTGTAGAGTGCAATGAGGTCTCCCCTTCGCCTCCTCTTCTCCAGACTAAACAATCCCAGCTCCCTCAGCCGCTCCTCATAAGACTTGTGCTCCAGACCCCTCACCAGTTTTGTTGCTATTCTCTGGACACAATACTCAAGTTGCAGCCTCATCAGTGCTGAGTACAGGAGGATGATTACCTCCCTGCTTCTGCTGGCCACTCTATTTCTAATGCAGACCAGGATGGCATTGGTCCTCTTGGCCACCTGGACACACTTTCGGCTCATGTTCATCTGAGCATCAACCAAAACACCCAGGTCCCTTTCCTCTTCACAGTCATCCAGCCACTCAGCCCCAAGCCTATAGCTCTGCATGGGGTTATTGTGGCCAAAGTGCAGGACCTGGCACTTGGCCTTGCTGAGCCTCATTCCATTCACCTCAGCCCAGTGATCCAGCTTATCTATATCCCTCTGAAGGGCCTCCCTACCCTTAGGCAGATCGATGCTACCTCCCAACTTGGTGTCATCTGCAAACTTACTGATGGTACACTCAATCTCCTCATCTAGGTCATCAGTAAAGACATTAAACAAGATGGGACCCAGTACTGACCTCTGGGGCACACCACTTGTAATGGGTCGCCGGCTGAACTTAACTCCATTAACAGCTACTCGCTGGGTACTGCTTTGTAGCCAGTTCCTTATCCAAAGAAGGGTATACATATCCAGGCCATGGGCAGACAGTTTCCCTAGGATAATACTGTGAGAGACTGTGTCAAAGGCTTTGCTGAAGTCTAGGTAGACTACATCAACAGTCTTTCCCTCATCTACCAGTCTGGTCACCCAGTCATCGGAGATGAGGTTGGTCAAGAGCAACCTGCTTTTCATGAACCTGTGCTGGCTGGGCCTGATCCCCTGGACGCCATGCATATGCCGTGTGATCTCACCCAAGATGGTTTGCTCTGTAACTTTCCCTGGTACTGAGGTCAGGCTGGCAGGCCTGTAGTTCCCTGGATCCTCCATACGGTCTTTCTTGTAGATGGGAATCACAGCAAGCCTCCAATTCTCTGGGACCTCTCCAGATAACCAGGAGCACTGGTAGATGGCAGAGAGTGGCTTGGCAATCACCCCTACTAGCTCCCTCAGCACCCTAGGGTGGAGGCAGTCCAGTCCCATGGACTTGTGACAGTCCAGATGGAGAAGGAGCTCTCCAACTGTCTCCACCTGAATCACCAAGGTGTATTCTGCATAGCCTCCCAGACTTCCAGATTAGTGCACAAAGTGCACCAAGGATAACTTATCTGCCTATTAAAGGCAGATGTAAAGAAGGCGTTGAGGACCTCAGCCTTCTCCTTATCCTCAATGGTCACATTTCCATCAAGTAAAGGATGGAAATTCTCCTTGGTTCTTCTCTTACCGTTGATATATCTGTAAAAGGATTTCTTATTCTCTTTTACTGCAGTGGACAATCTGAGTTCAAGTTGGACTTTTGCCTTCCTAACTTCCTCCCTGCATACCCTAGCAACTTCCTTGTAATCTCCCCAAGTAGCCTGTCCCTTCTTCCAGAGGACATAGGCTCTCTTTTTCTTCCGAAGTCTCAACAATAGTTCCTGGTTCATCCACACTGATCTTCCCCTATGGCTTGCCTTACAACATGCAGGAACAGCTTGTTCTTGTGCCTCTAAGATTTCCATCTTGAGGAGTGTCCAGGCTTCCTGGACCCCTTTACTCTTAAGAAGCGAATCCCAAGGGACCCCTGCAACAAGCGTCCTGAACAGGTCAAAGTCCACTCCCTGGAAGTTTGTCATAGCAGTTTTGCCAGTCACTCTTCTGACATCTCCAAGAATAGAGAATTCTACAATTTCGTGGTTGCTCTGCCCAAGACAGTGCCCAACCTTCACATCTCCCATCAGTCCTTCTCTGTCAGTGAAGAGCAGGTCTAGCAGGGCACCAGCCCTTGTTGGCTCTCGTACCAACTGTGTAAGGAAGCTATCTTCCACGCATTCTAGAAACCTCTTGGACTGCTTCCTCTGTGCTGTATTATATTTCCAACTTATATCTGGGAAGTTGAAGTCTCCCATGAGAACGAGTGCTAGTGATTGCACAACTTCTGCAAGCTGCTCATAGAATGCCTCATCCTTCTCTTCATCCTGATTTGGGAACCCATTATTCACTGTTCCAAAATAATGAAGAAATATTCTTTCAACACTGGAAAACAGCAGATGCTATGCTTTCATTAAATAAAAGTAGAAAATGACTGAAGTAATTTAATGCTCATTAGCCTGACCTCAGTAGAATTCAAGAGAGTTTAAAAAAATTAAGAGAAACTGAAAATGTGGAGGTAAATATGAGGCAGAATAAAATGTGGCATGAGTTAACCAAAGTGAGAATGTCAAAATAATTTGTTGCCACTTCTACATGGAGAAACTGATTTCTTACACATGGAAAACAAAATGCATCTCATTTATCAACACTTTAAGAAACAATTTTATACAATGCCACATAGGAAATTATTAGCCAGACTGGGAGAGATTATGATAAATGTAAGAATTTTAAGGCACATGAAATAATAGACAAAATGAATGACTAGATACACTAGTCTCAAGAAAAGCCTGCTGAGTTCGGATATGATGTTCAGTGATGTGATGTTTATGTTCTGTAAATTCATAAGTAGAAAGGGCATCAGTGGGGGATGATAAGTAGCTTTTTTAACTCTGTAACATCAAGGTAGCATCAAATGAAGTTGTAAACTTATGTTCAAAAGAAAGTGGAATAAAATTTCACCTGACTTAATTAAAATGTGAAGTTTACTGGTTTAGAATTTTATAAGTATACAAACGTTTCATTAATTAATTGATAATAATTGATTAGTAATTTGAATTTATGGATTAATTTATGGAATAAAGAAATCTATCATGGTCTATTCAACACACACTCAAGAAGATCATGTACTATCCCTAAGCATTTAAGTTTGAAGATAAACTTCTGTCTCATTCAGTTTACCTGTTCTAATTTTCTTAGGAAGTGACAAAAAGAAAACCAGGAGTTAGTAGAACTCTAAAAGATTCAGTCTTGAGGCTAGCATTACTTAACTTTTTAGTAATTACCTTAGCAGACAATATATGAATGCAGAAATGAAAATTAGCTAATAAAGCTGAAAGACAGATATGGATATAAGGTAATCTTAAGGAACAGATTGGCTAAAAATGAAACAATAATACAAACTGTGATGTAATTCACTGAAGGACTAATGATAAAAAGCTGCTATTAACTCAAAACACAAATGATCCACAATGGTCAAGAAAAGGATGACCTGGGCTCGCTAGTTAGCTCGAGAATTTTCTAAAGGGCTGTGCATGAAAAAGAAGGTTTTGGTCAGGAAGGTATTAAGTCAGAATTTCCCTGCTAAGATAAAAAAGAAATAGTTCTACTTTTTTACAAGATGTTGGTGAGATCATATCCATAATGCCATAATAGCATAACAGCTCTATTCACCTATATTCAGGAGAAGGCAACAAGACAATTTTGAGATTGCAGAATCCTTTTTCTTTTGAAGAAGCAAAGCAAAAACTCAGACATAATATGATTGTATTTCCTTGGATAGCTGTAGATACAGCTGCAACTGAGAGGGTCCAGTTATTCTTGTTCAGACTAGGGATGCATCGAATACTGTTTTCAGACCAGTGTACATAGCTCTCTGTCCCATAAAGGCAGGATGGAAGAAGATGAGAAAGCCATGTCTCATGTTGGCATTTGGTCAGAAGATGACTGAGAGGCACAAAAATGCAATGAATAAATCAGTTGTATGGGAACTGTTGAATCATGGCCTGAACCTCTGATTGACCACCTGAGGCAAGCATTGAGTCAGCCGCAGGGGCACAGGTGAATGCAGTTTCACCTGAGTGACCGGAAGGAGTGGAGCATGGCTCCACCC
>PPHD01006644.1:5685-24213 GCA_002909625.1 Bambusicola thoracicus
ACAGGGACACCCACAGCTCCATCAGTGCTCAGAGCCCCATCCAACCTTGGGTGTCTCCAGTGATGGGGCACCACCACATCTCTGTGCAACCTGTGCCACTGCCTCACTACCCCCATTCTAAAGAACTTCTTCCTCCAGTCTAAACCTCCCCTCTTGTAGTTTGAAGCCATTTCCTCTTGTCCCCTCACAACAGACCCTGATCAAGAGTCTGTCCCTTTCTTTCTATGCAGCAGGAGACACATCACAACAAAGGCATGCAGCAGAGAAACCTGAAAATTGCTTCCTATCCAGCCCAGCTTCATAGAATCTTGGACGGGACCTTTGAAAGCCATCTGGGCCAACTGCCTTGCACTGGACAGGGACACCCACAGCTCCATCAGTGCTCAGAGCCCCATCCAACCTTGGGTGTCTCCAGTGATGGGGCACCACCACATCTCTGTGCAACCTGTGCCACTGCCTCACTACCCCCATTCTAAAGAACTTCTTCCTCCAGTCTAAACCTCCCCTCTTGTAGTTTGAAGCCATTTCCTCTTGTCCCCTCACAACAGACCCTGATCAAGAGTCTGTCCCTTTCTTTCTTACAGCCCCTTTAGATACTGAAAAGTCACTCCCAGGTCTCACCAGAGCCCTCTCCTCTCCAGGCTGCACAGCTTCAGCTCTCTCAGCCTGTCCTCATAGAGGAGACATTCCACCCCTTGGGACACCCACAGTCCTGCTGTAAGCAGCACAGAGGTGGGCAGGCTGGGCTGCCCAGAAGCAGGCCACACTCACAAACCCCAACTCCTGTCCTCTGCTGCCCGAATCAGGTCACTGTGGTGCTGCAGATGATGCCAGAGCTGGCAGAGGGGCTCCTGTTCCTGGGCAAGACACAGAGACAAGGCACCCTCCCTGCTCACATCCATCTTGTAAAGCCAGAAAGCATCTCCTGCAACAACCAGATACTAGCAGCCTCACTCCATACTGTCTATTGTCTGCTATTTACCCACTGGACAACTGTATCTGATTCCATACACCAAACAGTAGCCCAAGACACAGCATGTACTGTAGCGTGCAAGCACAGCACCCTGAAACACAGCGCAGCAGACAACTTTGCTATCAGCAGCATCTCCTGTCTGCAGCCCAAGAGACCATGGAAGCATCAACGCAGACCATGGCACGAGCTGCAGCACAATGCCTGGCCACTGCAGGGCCCAGGGCACACGGCCAGCCCCACTTCTGCCAGGTCATCAGATACTGCTGTAATTGATTCTGGCTATGGTCAGAGGTCCACATACATTTTCTAAGCAGGTGCTGTCTTTATCCTTGTTGAGGTAATGCTGTTGCCAGAATCGCAGAAGACTGTGGAAGTTGTTCAGGATGAAGCCTGGATATTTCTCTGTGTATTCCATCTGTTGCAAAGTGCGCAGATAAAATGGTAGCTTTTCTTTCCTTCGGGCCAGCATTAAGATAACTAAACTTGTGTTCAAACAACTGACATTTTCCTAGAAATAAAACCAACACAAAAATTGCTATCTTGGTTGTAAACGTGTCCTCACAAGGCATGCTCATGGAAAGCACATGGAGGAAGTGCTCCCGTTTGTATTAGGAAAGAAAGGACATGGATCTCCTCAAGCAAAGCCAGGTTCCTCCCTGCTCCCAGCCCAGCACCTCAACATGCAATACCAGCGAGATAACAAGAAAGTCACTGCCAGCTCTTTACCTGTGTAAGTGTCTGTACATGAATAATATTAATGAGACGGAAAAGAAAGGACATTCTCATGGACATCTGGGACATGTATGTTAACAGGCGGCACTCTGACAGGACTTCTGCAACTGCAGCAAGAGGAAAAAGACACTCATCAGGTGCTTGAAGTTCAGACACATCCATCACACACCACAGCAGTAAGAGCTAGTGGTCAGGCTGTAGGAACAAACGTGCATGGCAACGTTTCTGTCTAATACTAAAATCTGTGGAAGTCTGGGCTTAAAATAACCATCATCACAACCAAACACATTTCTTGTCCTTTACCTTTAGCATCGGACTGATTCTCAAATCGGTCCAGGGACAGCGTGATGCAGCGAACCAGCATGTTTGAGTCAACCAGTGAACTGTTGATCTGGTTTAAAAATATCTGGAACTGAAGAGAAATAATTCAGCACTCCATTAAAAAAAACCAGAAGTCATTCTACTTGGGCACACATAAATGAGGTCTCACAGAACAGCATTTCATGCCCTTTTCAGAATGTGTACGGCCTGCAGGTGTAACAAACTAATTACCTCATTAGTACAGAAGAACTGTGAGCCTAAGCAGGGAGAGCTATAGAGCTGGGCAACAGTAAGCTCATCCACATTCTCAACACAGAATGAATACAGTTTTGGAAGGTTATCAGAGAAACCACCTTGAGTTCTGAGCACCAACGCCTGAAGCATGCACACCGCCAACACGGGCATGCACAGATGCAGACAACTTCCTTTCCAAAGGGAGAGTGAGGCCTAGGCTAGGTTTGAGTGCCAAAACACACCTGGTTATTCTCACACAAACACATACACTTGTTATTTGTGTTAACCCTAACAAGAATAAAAGGTGCACTCCTGGCCTTGTAAATACGTCTCTGCTTCTATTCTCCAAGATCTGCCAGACCTGACAGCGACCAGAGGAAAACTGAAGCCACACAAGCAAGAGTAGGAGGCAACTCAAAACCTACCCAAGAGTTGTGCATTAAAGCACAAAATCACTTTGCAAAAAGAGAGCTGCCCATTCTTGACCTACGTGTACAACTCGGTTTTCTATGTAACCACATATGGTGTCACTACTTAAACGTAACTTCTGCAAACTCAAATAATATCAAAGAAAACATTAATATTTGATAGTGCAAAAAGGCATACGGGTGTTTTAAGTCATCTCCATTAAGGATGCATTTGCTTTTTTAAACAAGCTCCAATGAAACATTTTTGGAGCCCAATGAATGCCTGAATGCCTGTAACGAGCAGGTTAACCCAAATGGCAGTGACTTCACACTAACTGCTCTATCACCTCTGAGCCCTGAACTCGGCCCTGCTGGTCACGAACCCAGGCAACACTTTCTCAACAGCTCAGCACTTGCTGACTCAGAGCAACTGGGAATGCTCCTGAAAACACAACTGCATGCAGCAACATGTGTGCTCATGAAGAGATTTTGGCAGCTCACTCTGTGTTTATAGTGCACCGAGCTCAACGATCGGACCAAAAGCAGCAAATGAATCTGAGTTTCCAAGTGCTACGTTTGATTGTAAGAGGGTGTAAGCTGACCTGCTGGTGACAACTTTTACAAATATTTACCTTCTCATCCGTGTTGATGTATTTGTTGAACCTCTTGAATGCATCAATATTGAATTTCATCAGTTCTCCCAGAAGGTCAAAGTAACTCTGAAGCACATCCCGTGATTTGCACTCACTATCAACAATGCAGTAGAGAATATGCTGGCACGGGAGGAAAACATGTTACTGTCACCGTTGAGCCCAAGTTCAGCACAAACTTTGATTCAGTCACTGATTTCAAACACTTTCCTGCAGATTTAGCTCTTAAATTGGAACTAAAGACAAAAATTCAGAGGAGTCTCCTATTAAGTGAAATTTCCAGTGCTGCACTCTATAGAGTTGGGCACCCCATGCCTGGTTGCCATGAACAGAACTCACAAACGCTTTGCAAAACTTGTTCTGTTGTTACAGAGCAGAGTATTTAATGCTGTATTTTTACCCCATTTGAATTCTTTACGGATAAATCCTCAGTTGCTACAGAGCTGTGTTACACAGGCAGCTTGTTGAGCAATTCATTACCTCTAGGAGTCCTCTCTTTAGCAGGAACATCTGGTCTGCATAGGAGGTGGTGCCTCGCAAAAAGCTTTCAACTGCTCTTGCTTGCCAAAACCTGAGAAACGAAAGAAAATAAGTTTTAATTTTGGAATAAGGAGAGGAATTCTATCACAACTACAATTTAAACCAAATTTCCTAACCAGTTTCATTCCAATCTGAAGCTGGAGAGATATCTGTTGATCCTGCAGAAAACCACTGCCTGTACTGGGTATGAGGTCCAATGCAAGCTTTGGCACTCTCCCTCACCTGCACTGCCACTGTTAGCCAAGCACAACAAAGCCACATTATCTTCACAGCTTATGGTTTTTGAGCATTTTCAACTGCATTTTCACGTGAGCTGCATGAAAACAGAACAACCTTCCATTCAACTCAAAACAGCATGCTGCAATGTAAAGCCAATCCTACCTGAAGGAGGATTCAGCTGGTTCCTTCTTCATGACCTGAAGCAGTCTGGTCAACAAACCTCTCTTCCCATCACAGACAAGACTCCTAAAGCATGGGAAGAAATGACAGTATGACTGGGAGGGCTGGCGAACACTGCCTTGTACAACCTTGTACAACCCTGAAGTGCACCAAAAGATAAAACCCACAGTATTCAATATGCATCATGAAAATTCATTAACAGTTCTACCACTGGCGGAGTTCTCTATGGCTTTGGTAAACTTTTGCAATACCTGCAACACGGCTTATAGATAAATCCTAGAAGAAAAAAATACTCCTTTTCTCTCAACATTTTAATGGTAGGGATGGGTCAAAAGCTGGACAAGATGAACCGAGAGGTCTCTTCTAACCTTAATGATTCTAAGGCTCTACATGAGGTAGCCTTCTGCATGTACTAATAAAACTATAGAGGCTGAAAGGACTGCAGTACTACTTGTATTAAATAGAATCATAGAATCACAAGGTTGGAAAAGACCTACAAGATCACCTAGACCAACTGTCCTCCCATCACCACTGCTACCACAAGCCACTAAACTGTATCTCGTAGCTCCTCATCCAGAGGCCTCTCAAACACTGCCAGGGACAGTGACTCCACCACCTCCCTGGGCAGGCCGTCCTCACTGGAGTATTTACCTACCGGAACTTCCTGCAGAAGCAACGCCTTAAACTCATGTATCAAGAAAGGCAACACAGAAACAAAACAGGAAGGATGGAAAAGAAACTAAGTTTATGCCAGAAAGCAAGAAATGTTGCACATGTGGCTACACAAACCATTTTAAAGAGGCAGAGCAGGATGCCTCTCACCATGCTGTTCTACTCAAGAGATCCTCAGCAGGTCCATTCCGCTGATGCATTCATGCATTAACCTGGCCATTCTTACCAGCACCTCTGCTGGACAATCAAGAGTCTGTTGACCAAACCCTTGTGGGAAGTGGTTTACCAGGCATTCTAGGAGTACTCTGCCAACCAACCTTGTGAGGTTTCTATACCAGAGCTATATATCAAAGAGCTCATTAAACCAAACCAGCAAATCTAACAAGTATTCAACTACAGCACTAGATATTTTGTAAGCAGTTAAACATATTAATCGAATCTAGCTTACTCTCGTTTTTAGCCACTCTTAAAATACAGACGTTAGGCAGACACCTTCAGAAATGCTCACGCAGCCCACAAACTGACAATGTGTGCACAAACTGCTCCTGAATCTGAAAACTAAGATTTATCAGTAGCAGCAACAGATGTATTTGAGGGATCCCAGCTTAATTCCCAGCTGTGTCTGCAACGCTAGTAGTGAGAAAATCCTCATTTCAAGTTGCTTCTCTTTTTAAAGAGAGCACAAGCACACTAAGTTTTCTAATGACCATAAACACCACACAAAGCTAGACATGTCCTGCTGAAATCAAAGCAAGTACGGTGGATCTCAAACAAAACAGGTGACATCAAATTAGCAGTGTAAGCGCTTGCATAATGCTAGAAGCTGCTGTCCTTGAACCCTCTGTCCCTACTCACCTGTCTGTGTTGACAACTGCATCAACTTCAGGGATGTTGGCTTTATGGGAGATTGCACTCAGCTCATTAAGTTCTTGGCTGTTTAAAAGGAGATATTTGTTCCTAAAACAAGACAGTTGGGGAGTAGGGGAGAAAAACGTGATGAATCCATCCAAGTGTCAAGCAAACATGCAGTTCTATGGGAAATAAATGCGACAGGCCTCTGAGGGCAGCAGAACAAGGCACTCAGTTTTCACCTCTCTATCTCTCCCAGCCTTTCACCCTACTACCCTCCACCATAGCACACTCCCACACTAGGCTCACCAGCTGCTGTTTTGTATCTGACACAACTTACAGCACCAAGCAGCTTTGAGATGCCTATTCTGTGCTGATCTGTTCATCATCATATGGTTAGTTTTACAAATATTTGCTTCCAGATGGCTTCTGAAATTTTCAGCAACAGTTTGATGAATTTCTGCAGACATAAATAGCAAACTTTTCCACAGCTTCCAACAGTTTTTCTCCACCAAATAATGACTACGCTGCTTATCAGTAATTAGCCTCACCTGCAAAGCAGCAACTACAGAAGAGTACTCAGGTCTTCCTAGTATTTTATTACTTTGAACAAACTGTTTACTCTGAAAATACTTGAAGACTTCATCAAATACAGAAAACAGGAATGGACATTAGAAAGAGGAATCTGCATAAATGCTTTACCAAATAGTGTTTTTTTTCTTAAAGAAAACCAAAGAGTTTATCTGTGGAACAGTTGAGCTGAACAAGTCTGACATACAAATCTGAGTACAGAAATGGGCTCCAGGGGCTCCTACTGCCAAACTCCCCCAATTCCAGCATGTTCTCCACTTCAAATTCATCAGTAACAGATAGCAAAATGGTACTTCCAAGAAGCACAGAGGAGTACGTGATGCAGCAGTGGGTGTGGGGGTGTGCAAAGAGAACCTATTAATCAAAACACGGCAATTATAAAGAAAATAAGTTATTAGACCAGAAAGGTGATTGGGATGCCTTCTTGCTTCAAACGCTATCTTCCAGATTAGTGCCCAATGAGACTGCCGTGTGAAGCTTCTTTTGATCTGCATCAACAGGTTTCTGTAATGAAAATACAGCCTCTCTCTCCATGCACAAACAGTTCTGCAAGTTCAGTTTATTCGCCATTTTACTGCAGTCAGTATCAGGATATAAATACTTCCTCCCATTGTGTCCTCAGCTAACTCCACTAAACCGTGATTTCACAGAGTTCAGGCGACTGCTTGTTTAAAAACCTCGACCAGATTCCACACATACCATCTGCTCAAATACTACAGATGAAAGCAGTTTTCTGCCTAAACAAGTCTGAGATCTTTGTAGTAGATACTTAAGTAAAAACCTCATCCAGAGAGATTTTACTGGAAAGCCTAGGGCGATTCCTCAGCAAGCAATGCCTTAATGGAGGATTTGTTCCTCTTATGTTTAAAAGAAGTTCAGCAGATCCCTGGTTCTTACAGCTAATATTGCCAAATCAAAAAGGCTGCCACTTCCAGCATGCGTAAATAGCAAGCTTAGCGGTACCAGATAAAACCTGCACACAAAATACCATTGCTGGCTGTAAGACCAGTGAGGCAACAAGCTCAGACATGTATATTTACAGCAATATGCCTCAAATGCAGAAGTTTGTATGGAACATGAAACCATCTTGCAGGGGTGAATCAGAGCAAAAGTACACTGACAGTGCACAAGATGTGATTTTTCAAGTCAAACTAGACCAACAATTATCTCTATCTAAGAGGAGAAATATCTCTTGGGTAAGCCTATATTAATGATTTGTACCATCCCATAACTACTCCAGCAGAACCAAGCTTCGTAAGCATGCCTTCTGAAAGGAAGCAAACAGAAGCCTTTTTCCTATTTCCAATCTAGCTTCCTGATGACTATTTACAATTAATTTTCCCTTAACATTTTCTGATCGAGTTTAACCAGGTCTTCTCCATTGCTGGTATTTAGATGGCAGTGACATCTTCCCAGCATTTTGACAGTGAACATGCTGTCTTCCACCCTGATATTTTAACAGACTTATGTTCACCCACAGAGAAAGCGTCTGATGTGAGATGCTGCCTCACTACTGACTCTCAGGAAAGAGATAGGAACAGCACCACAAAAGCTGCAACCTTATTTCTGCAGAAGTGGTTGTTCATCACATCGATGTTTCAGTTCATTTCAATATTAAGCAAAATGGGCTAGTTTTCATCATCAATAGACGCACTAAAACTCGCCCACTGGAGAACACAGCCCTTGCCTTTTTGTGTCAGGAGCTAAACGTGAACATCTGAATAGATGTTTAAGGTCAGCACAACATTCCATCTACACAGAGCCTGCACCATGCCCAGGACACCTGCTGTAACTGCAACCAGGCAAACAATACCACTGAGCCATGATGTACCACAGCTTGTCATACTCACTCATGGTGATCACTAAAACTCTGAAGAAGCCTCAGGAACTGTATCTTTAAAGTGATATCCTAAAAAGAGTAAAGAAACGTCAACAAAACTGCTTCAGTATTTTTGGACATCATTAGTCATCAGGCTGACATGACACAGCTGAATTGGAAACCTACCCATATCAAACCCATCTGGACAGCAGAGCAAATGATTTGCATAGACAGGGAAGGCTGCACTTCTCAGGCTTCCCAAAAACAGAATAGAATTGGAGACTGCCAGAAAGACTATGCATGCAGCAGTTAATTTCTTGCTAGACCCATCAGCAATTAATTCACTAAGTCTTGGTCTTCTCCTAGCTTTGGCCTCCAGGAACCAATGAATGAACACTCCTCTCAGTTCCCAATACAAAAGAGAGGGTAAAAGCCAAACTGCCCTCTGATAAATGCTACAATGCACCACAGATGAAGACTTCAGTGAAAACAAGAATTTGCAGTTGAAGAACCAAACAACCCGAGCCTTACTGTGTTTCACTAAACTTATTATACAGGCATTCCTTTACTCAATACAATTTCTCAGATCTGTATGATAAATAGCATCATAATCTGTACAGAACTTAAAAATTCACTCACTGGGCTACAGTCACAATTTTGATTGTGTCCGTGCAGAACAAGAGCAGATGCTGAATGCTTCCTCCAGATCAGCTTATCAAACAAATTATTGAGGCCAGGAATCAGTTTGAATTCTGCTATCATTTTGTGAACCTGGAAAAGAAGAGAAGGAAGGCTTCACTTGCTGCAGCCTCATATACAGATACAACACAGCATGGAGAACACATCATCCTCTGACAACAGAAAAAGGAAATTCTTTACCTAACAGCGTATGTGTGTAGTAACACAGATATTCAGCACGGTGTGCTGTCTGGTGGGCACAGACAGAACACACACTTTGGGAAAAAGCTGGGATTTGAATTAATCACTGTGTGGACACTGGGAGATCGCTTGCAACACGCTGAGAATACATCCATAACTTCTGTGTGTCACAAAACTAAGCTGCATACATTCTGCTGCCAGTCACCCTCTGAGCACCCCTCGCCTTAAAAAGGTTCACACAGCTGAAGCTGAGGTTTCCCTCTGAAGACAACAGAAAGTATGGATACAATTTTTGTTCACACAATCTACAGAGCAGTGGGCAGCTTTCCATATGATCACACTGCAGTTCAGCCACTTTTGTGTGGGATGCCATGATGTATTTGAAAACAACTACAGTTACTCATGTAGACTAATAACTTCTGTGTGAACGGCTGTTGAATAACTATAGTCCAAGCTTTGACACTTTTGATGTAAGCAACCTGGATGATGATGAGGAGGAGAAATACAAAGGTGAGATCCTCAGCAAGCTGGAGGCCTATGACAAGCAGCATCCCTTGATACATGTTGCAAAAGGAAATCACACACAGGACAGTGAAGCCCAACGAGCTATAAGAATTAAGTGCTCCACACAGCTAAGACCTGTATAGTTACCTGAACATTAAGTTGAATTGTGCCTGTGATGTGGAATTGTGACTAGCAGTACTTAAGGAGGTCACTCCAGCTTTACCTCCTCAAATACCTGAACAAATCAAAAGCATTAAAGCCAGCGCTATTTTACAGGCTTTCCTCTTGTCAGCAGCATAGCTAATGGGCTTTTTGCATTCCTTCTGGCTGTAGCCACAAACTTTTCCATCGACCTGGAACTGCATTCCCACTTCTGGGAACCTCCGCACAGGAAGCAAGCAGCTCCTTCCCACCTCACCCAAACCACCCCAGCAGACAGCAAAGCTCAGAGTCCCTCTATGCTCCCTTATCTGAGGGCATCCTCAAACACCTTGACCAAGCCACAAGCTTCCAGCAGAAGTAGATCTGAGGAATCTGGACAAAGTGCTCCCTGCAGCCTGTCCCTTGGCAGGCAGCATAGTACAGATACAACAGGGTGAGTGCAAGCGTGGGAGCTGCCTGCAAGAGCCTGGGCCCCTGCTGTGGGAGGAGCTCTGTGTGCTTTCACTCAGGAACTTGCTCCTTTCCATGCAGAGCGTAACTACTCATTCCACGTGACACCTTCCTGATTTGAAATGCATTCAGTTTACTTTTAGTTTGCTGACCTTTCCCCCATGACAGACCTCAGCAGGACAAAGCTCCCGAATGACAGCCACTGCCCCCCAGAACTAAACTCACTATAACTACTCAAACCAGGGATGTTAATTCAATCCTTGTTCTACACTCATCCTTCAAACCCCTTTGACTTTCCCCTGGCACTGCCCAGCCTCAAACAAACTGCTCTGTTGCTTTCTCACCACTAAAACTCTTTGGAGTGTCTGCTGAACACAGTTTGGCTCTCTGTAGCAGAAGTAAAAGAGCTGATTGTTTGTCACAATAGGAACATGCAAGACAGAGTAAAAAATGGGTGAGGAGAGTAATTAAGGGTGTGACCATAATGAGAAGGAAGCAGAGGCACAGATCTGCAGTGAAACACCACTCATCCCCAAGGGTGTGATCATTTCAAGGTGGCAGCAGGAGCCAAGTCACTGCTAGCACAGTTTTCAATGTATGCAATTAAGTCAAGTTTAAACCAAGGGTTTAGAACAGATATCCAGCAACAAGTTTAGTTTGTTAAGGAGCTGCATCATGCTTCATGCAAATGCCGGGTCATTATACTGATGATGACAGTGGACTGAAGCAGATTTGTGAGGCCCTTTAGAAATTCTGCACAATATGGAAAACTAGTAAGGTCCTTTAGTTGCTTACACTGGAAGACTGAAGCTACAGATCCTATGCTTTTATTTCTTGATAGAAAAAGGATACCATCAAGCAGCTGAAATGCTTGTCAGTGAGACTGCTACTGCATACACTGCCACTACCTGCCTACTGCTGCTCAGCTGCACAGAGTAGCTCAGTTCTAATTCTTGAGATCCTCTCAAGAAGGGGAATAAATTTTTATCCGCCACAAAATTGCTTGGAAGTTTTAAACAGATGAAAAAATTAAGGATGTTACGTGTCAAACAAGAGCAGGGAATTCGACAATAGGATCTGGCTCTCAACAATAACTATCTGGGAATGAAGTATGTTTAAATCTTGCAACAATTCAAATCCAGTCCTGAATGAACTCCTGAGAAGACGAAACCACAAGCCAGTTTTACCCCAAGACTTCCCATGACGGCAGAGAAACAGTAAAGAGTTTTTCTAGCAAAAAAAACCAAGCAGGAGTCAGCTTCCAAGCTAGCTACTTCAGCAGCATGCTTCCTCTGTTTACTATTATATAGAATTTCTTTCTAATGCAGAGTATCCCTCTGTAAGGTCACAGCAAACAGATAAGTTATTTTGCAGAACTGTACTACAAATACACTTCTACTTTAAGTTCAAATTAATATATTTAAAGGATTGTCTATGACAGGTATTTGTGACTCCTATAGAGTAGGAGGTTACTAGCAAAGGACAAAATGCAAACGATCGTTGTGCTCAAGCAACAGCCCCGAATACAACTAACTCTTGCTTAATACAACAGCCCTTCAAGGATACAAAAAAACCCCTGGATCCTCCCAGTCTCTATGGCATCCCAATACCCTGCTATTCCAGGCTGCTCTGTTAAGCTGAGCAAACTGCCAGTATTGGAAATCTGTCAAACCTGCAACAACAGACTGCTTCCTCTTTACCTCCTCAATACACTTTCGACCTGTTTAAAACCCAACTACAGCCATACTGCAGTGATAGGTTCTCCAGAAGTTACATAAGATAGGGAACAGATTATTTACTTTTCATTTCAAATGCAAGAAATGCAAATGGAACAGATGAATAGACTGCCATGAAGAACCTAGAACTGACAAAACTGAAGTACATCCTCTCAGCTTTATGCCTTAGGCTTTGCCCTTCATCTTTCTGTGTCCATGACCTAATTAATGAGTGCTTCAGGCCAAAGGGATATAAACTTCTGCATGTAACCATCCACAAATACTCACCTGATTCCTCTGTCTCCCCATGAGCAACACACAGAGAACATACAACACCTCCAGTTTATACATGATCTCGTGCATGATCTTCATAGACTGTGGAAGCTGTGTTCGTGTTGAGGTGTTGGCCAGACCGCTTTCATCAGAAGACTCTGAACAAGATGGCAAAGATGTGAGTTTGAGGTGGTTTCAACAGGAAAGGATTCGTTACAGTCATTACTTTTACACTCAAACACAGCAGATGTAAGACCAGTGTGTCTGCACGAATCCTCTTCTCAACTAAAAGCAGTGGCATACAACAAATAACCCATTTAAAGTAAATGCAAGGGAAGGAGAAAAAATACAGCTGAGTTTTTAGAAGAGATAAAGCCTGACTTTTTAAAATTTAATTTTTCCATAAGCTAAATGATATCATATACATCAAAATAAGCAAGATCAACTAATATGAATTAGTGGACCAATGAATCAGAAAGAACGTGAAAGGAAAGGTAATAAAAATCGGGATGAGAGTATCAGAAACATTTACTATTAATCTACTTGCATTCTGTACCTCAATAGCAAGTTAAACCATTTTCATGCCCTATTATACTGCTAAAGGCAGAAACTGGATGCCACAAATTCAAGTGGAAAACACAGAAGTTGTGAGTAATGCAGAAAAAGTACATAAGGATGGCAAAACTTGCAGGTTGCAGTTCAAACAGAAATCAGGTCTTTATAACATTCATAACTAAGCTGCAAACCACCCTGCTAGAGGATAGTGTGAGTGCTTTTTGAAGCCATGTGAAGAAACAGTCAGTAGACAAGAACATGGAAGAAGGAAACCATCAAAGGCTAAAAAGCACAGACACCGCCTTTGACTCATACATCCCTAAGCCACAAGTCAGTGAAGACTGAGACAGTATTCTGGGAAAGTCTGCCTAGGTTTGCCTGCTAACTGATGGTGTTGGGTCGAGAGCTGCAACTGAGCACGTTCCAGCTCAGCAAAAGCACCCTCTGAATCCTATTTCAGACTACCAAGCAGTCCCAGTTTGCATCACAGGGTGCATAAAGGTATGTACAAGATGCTGTTGGAACATTCACATCCTCTTCTTGTGTATTTTTCACAACTTTCAATTCCTACAAAATTAACAAAGCTGGATCGTGATGAAAGCTTCTAAGGCTAAGCTTTCTAAGCACAAAAGCAAATATTTAGATACTAAAAACTGGAAACACTTATTTCATTCTTTAGTGCTTTGAGTTAAATAAGGCATAGAAAAAGACATTTTTCTAACACTGAAAAACAAGCCAGGCCCTTATTTCATAGCCCTCTCAAGATTGTAGTGACACTTCTGAACAGTCCCCTGGAAGGAGCTTCCCCACAAACTAACCCCATTTTGCTGGAACTACCTTTCCTTCTGAAAGAGGGGGTTGCTTGCTTCGTGTGAAGTGTATGAAATGAATTCAATTTGCCTAAGTTTTAGAGCAAACCCTGGTAAAGTCACTTACCCCACTAACCAGACCCATTCTTGTCACCAAGGGAGATTAGTTATGAGGGTGTAAAAGATTACAAATAAACGGTGTGAAAAGAAATATTTTTTTCCTTTTCACTAACTTTAGCTCAAGAAAACTAAATCAGTGCTACCTGAGAACAAAACAGGAGTCAGACCCAAACGCTGGTATTTCAGTATTTCATGCAAGAAAAAAAAACAGAATTGATACTATTTGAAAGGAAAAGCAACAAATGACAAACACTGAAGATGATAAAATACACATGAGCTAGTGGTGGTTAGATGAATGCAGGCCAGATACCTGTACTGCTCTGCTCTGCCTCTTCATTTGCCACTCTCATCAATGCATCAAGTACGAGGGCATTGTCCAGCCAGGTGTACCACTCTTCTAGCTCCTGGAGGAAGCTGGAGGTGCCTGTTGTCTCAGATACCTTCCGTGTTGCCAGTTTGCATAATCGTTCAATGAAACCTGGTATATTCAGAAGTGTAGCTGAAAAAGAAAAAACGTTTTGTTGTGATTCAAGATTACCAATACAACAGTTGTCAAATCCTCTGTACCACCAAGCATCAAAACATCTGTATGAGTAATATGGAAGAGTACAGAGAAACATATTCCATCTATTTAAAAAGATCCAAAGATTGAAGACTGATTGCACACTCCTACTAAGGACTGGAAGACAGCATTCATACCCTAGGCATAATTCAGCACTGACCTGGTTTATGTTGGACTTACAATGGATAAAAAGTAGCTCTACCCTACTCTCACTACTTCTTTCTGGCCAATTCCCTTTTGCCAGCACTGCTGTTCTCCAGCCCACAGAGAATCAGTATCAAGAAACTAATCTGGCTGAAAATTTAGCAGGAAGAAATAAAGCAGCAGCCCTCGCAAGGGCCAGCTCTACCTCCCCGCTCCTCTGCACAATGCCACCTCCAACATTTTACCTCCTGCAGCCCTTTGCCTCAGAGCAAACCGAGCCAACTCAGTTCAGCACCTGTTTGGAAAACACTTAGTCTTTTATGTATTAGTTTCCTGAGCTAGTTCACCACAGAGCAGAATGGGAGGGGAGCACATGACATCTGCCCCAAGTTGGAGGATTATAATCATTGTAGAACAGCACCCAAGTCCAAGGCCAGAAATCACCGATCTGTAAAACCTTTGGGGGAGGGCTTGGAAGGTGCCAGGAGGTACATTCTGTCCCAGTGTTTTCAAAGAATAATTGTAGGACCTGTTCATTACAGACATACGTCTAAGTCTTTGCACTTGCAAATACAGTAGAAAAACACAAAGAATTTAGCCATCAACGCTATGCTAAGAGCTGCGTTCTGCCCACTGGTACCATCTTGGAAAGAATAAACTCCCTGATAAAGGTTTTCAATTGGATATGCTTTATACTCTTAGATACAGTTCTGATTATGCAAACAAGAAATGGTTAGTTAAACATTTGCTTGGGTAAGCTCAGCTCTGCAGGATCCAAGCTTATTGTTCAAATAATTTAAATTAATCTTTGCACCCACACCAACATATGCCCACTACTGTTTACAAGCAAGCTCTGGTGATCACAGGGCAGAAGACAATACACTCCTCTAAAGTTTCTCAGCTTCTGCCTGCCATATTATGCTCTCCAAGTCTTGCAGAAGTTTTTCAGTATATAAAGAGCTGAAAACAGCAGATTCCATCTTTCAGGGTATTTTAATTCAAATATCTTGCCTGGAAGGTTGAGTATGAATTCAGGACTTGTGCATCTAAGCAAGGCTTCTGCATCTCTACACAGTAAAATGAGAAAATGGGCACTGTGTCCCAGGTTTAAGTTTAGATTACACCCACAGATTTCAAGGGCTGGTGTGCTAACAGTAGACAACGTGACTAACATGAAACACACCTTCCTTGTTGATAAAGACAGACATCCTGCTCATGATAACGCCAGATAAAAATCAGAGAAGGGACTGCTCTGAAAGCAGCAACAAAGCTTGTAGAGATTCAGTTCAGGAATTAAGGGGGACAGGAAATTACTGAGAGATGCTAAAGGAAAGGCCACAGAAAGAACCAAGCTACAGAAAACAAATCCAATTATCTTAAGCCATTCAGTTGATCAAAGAGGGCTAAAATGACAGAACTCAACTGATCTAATTACTGATCACATATGAGAGTGAAAGCTACAAAGTTTCATTAACAGAAAAGACCAGTTCTATGGGACTGTTCGAAGAAAGGGAATAAAGACAACTGCTTTTTAAGATGCATCACTCGCAGCATCTGCTAAAAACGCACTACAGATCTGACATTGGGAAGAGCTGAATTTTAAATGGCTGTCATTTTTCTGCATTAGTTCACATCATCACATGTACCTTGATTAACTTCAGCTCGAGAAGGACCCACATTTTTTTTCTGCTGGGCATTTTTTGCAAGAAGCGTGTGCTTGTCGTCGCTTCCTGTGTCAAGTTCAGAAATTGTGACAGCAAGGATCCTGCAGAAGTTTGCAAGCTGTTGCTGATCAAAACTGGACACAAGGCTTGCAAGATTGGGAATATCATCCAGTTGTATCATTTCCTGGAAGAGACAACATCATCTGCTGAGTAAATCACACGTGGTATTCAATAAGAGAACATACGGCATGGCCTGAAAGTTTCATCTACAGTTCCTCCCTGGTGAGATTTGTGTATCTCAATGCAAGTAAAAGAGAAGCAAACAGGCAATGACAAGTGAAGAGTTTGAAAAGAGCTGTGCATCTGCAACTGGTGTCACTTATGTTCACCAATTCCAGAAGGATATAAATGCATCCTTAAAGTCTTCAAAGAACCCATCCTTTATGCATCTACATTGAATTGTGCGGACTTTTTCAAAATCATTTAATTTCTGAATGCCAGTAGTCTATTAAGTTTCAAATTTGTTTTCTGCTTCTATCTGCAGTCTCTTCAAGGCTCACAGATAACAACTCACTCCTAGTTTTCTCCCCCCTCCCCATTTTCTTCATTAAAAGATACAAAAACAACATCGAAACCATTTCCAGCATGAACTTTTACATTCGGATGAACTGAGATAGTTTCCTTCCTAGGGAAGCACAATATCCTCAACTTCAGTCAGAAAACAAAGAAGCAAAACCAGCAACAGCTACAAGACAATGACCCTCTCCACATTAACACACATAAGGTACATTTCCTCAGGGTTATGCCCCAGCTGTTTTATTGGCTCCACATCAAGGTACTAAGCTGCAATGACATCTGCAAGTACTTCAGTGCAGGCTCAAAAACCTATTTCATGCAGAAGACCTCACTGCCCATTCCCCCAGCCTGCAGCAAACAATCTCAGGTAGTCTCAGAGACATGACAAAACCCATGGTAAGATAGAAGCACAAGAAGCCTTCCAGATGTCAGCAGCAATAATAGAAATAATCAATGTGTAATTAGAAGAAAAGGACTATCATCCCGTGCAAATCATGCAAAACCATTACAAGTAGGCACATACATAATTTGGCTTCTGTCTGAACTATAATTAAAGATAATGTTGGTGTAAACAGTCATGCTTCAAACAAGCTACAAGAAGCAAGAATGCTATCTTAGAGTGTTATTGTCCAAGAAACTGCTGCATTTCCCCACTGGCCTGAAATGCCACACAAAAATAAGAAACCAGTAACAAACCTTTTTTACTCCCAAGATATCTTCAATGAGCGTTGCAGTTTGTAGGAATGTCTTTTTGTTTGTCATCAATGTAAACAGGAAGAGCACAAAGTCATTTCTTTCTGCCAGTCGCCTTGTGACTCCTTCCGTCTAGAAAGGAGGAGAAGCACAAACAGACCCGGAGTCAGAACCCACCTTGACGAGTCACACGGCACAGGCACACGCAGAACAGTTTTTCAGAGGCTGTGTTATCAAAGCAGCTGCTCCTGAGATCAGAAAGCACTGTGTTTATGGTGACCAAAAGCAACTCCAACCCTTGTTTGAAGTTAAAATGGGCTGTGCAAAAACGACAAGACTCCAGGATGGGAGGTTTCATCTCAGAACAGAGTTGTTTACTTGCTTAAGCTGAGAGTAAACACTGCATGCCTGAAAACATGTCAGAGACGTTTGCCTCTAGTTTCCCACACAGATTATTATCAGCTCCATTTTATAGTATGCAAATTGAGCCCCCAAATTTCTCCTAAACTGTCAGCGTTGTTTTCAGAGCCTGAGCAACCAGAATCCACTGTCAGCCATAGCAAACTCAGCGAAGAACAGAACAGTTGTACTAAAGCATGCTGAAGAGTAACTTCTGGGGTCCCCACATAGTTCATTACAGCTAGTTTTCATGCTCTGATCTCTGACAGCACAGATTATCTTCTCTGGAATTAAACATAACTTAAAACACTGTGCTGAAAGCACAAAAACAGTTAATGCTGCACACACAAGATATCCACGATCCCAAACATTTCTTCTTCAAGCAAGCAGTAACAACATAGTAAATCTATGTTTCTTAGCTATTACATTATGCACAGTTTGCAAAAGTTGCCTTAGCTCTGGTTTAAGAAGAATAAAATTAGTGTAAGTCAAGTGAAGTGTCAGTCCCTCCGTCCTCCTTTCTGTACTCAGATACAGAGTTCTCAAACTCCCAAGATAAAGCTGCTGTCTTTGGAAGAGCTCCAGCCCAGTAACCACCTTCTTGGTTTGTTTTTTTTTCATTAAACAATGCTCCCTAGGTTATGACATAATGAACTGTGTAATTAAGTAAACAATGCTGAGGATGTTTCCTGTAAGCATAATGAGAGGCATGCCCTTCTAGATCTCCATTAAAGTTCTTCCATAGCTGGCACTGATCTGCCATCAACTGGCCACTGAACTGATATTTAGCATATGAACAATGGGCACAACTGAACTTAAAGTGTTTGTCAGTAGTG
>PPHD01006645.1:4701-24211 GCA_002909625.1 Bambusicola thoracicus
AGGAAATGAAAAGGTATTTATATTTAAAATTACTATTTTAAGAGTTTTACTGGATTTTTTTCAAGTCCATAAAATATTTTGTACAATGTATACTGTTATTACATTATCTCAAACTTTCCAACATAGCAACATATGGTATTTCATCTTCTCATAATATAAAGGTTGATCATAAAACCATAGAATCATAGAATCACTCAGGGTGGAAAAGACCTTAATGACCATCAAGTCCAACCACAACCTAGCCATACTACCCTCACTCTAATAACCCTCTGCTAAGAAGCCATGTTTTTTGAAAAGCAGTTTCATCATTCATTTTGTTCCGTATTTCTGCTGATCAAAACATTGATGGCTCAGAAATATTTCAAAAATTTAATATACAAAATCTAAGTTGTTCCATAGAGTCAAAATTTTACTATACATGCAAGCAGTAGATCTTTTTTAAAACGACATTTTATAAGCATCAGCAGGGTTGACAGTCTCATATAGTAATATATTTCTTTGCAGCTGAACTAATGAGTCTCCTGGCTCAGCTATCAAATTAAATTTATAAGACTCTCCACCCTTATTACAGGGCTAACTGTGAGAGCTCGCGCTTTGTGGGTTATAACAAGAAGCATTTCAAAATAAATATGGCTTTATTGTAATTTATGACAGCAGAAAAGTATCTTAAAAGTATGCTGTAAGTATGGTTCAGCTTCCTTGTTGAGGAATAATGATCCACATTTCAAAGCACCACGATTATAGCGTGGTACTACTAACCATTTTAAACATAGCAAGAATGAAAGGTTCAAATACTGGGAAACAGCTGTGTTTTTTCATCATTCTCAGATAATGTGTCAGCTCTGAGGAATCATCTCTTTAAAAAAAAAACCTGCACTTCACTGGATTTTATCTCATAACAAAACAGCCTCAAATCTATGGAAATGTCAGTTACCTCCCTTTGATAAAGGCTTTTAGCTCTGATTCTTATAAACCACTGATGATAAACAATCACAGTCCTGTTATTCAAAAATAAAATACCTGAAGCAGTAGATGGTATTTTAACACTCTTTGCATTGGAACCACTAAAAGATCTCGCAAAGTAAATTTCCCATTATTGGCCCTCTTGGAACATTCCTAGTTTGAAACAGAAGAACAGATTAGAACAAGAGTTTAAAAAATACAGATTTAATTTCCATGAATATCATGTAGAAGTGGCACATTGGCTATGGTAATTACTTCAGCAAATGTGAGATAAAGGCTTTCAACAAACTGGAACACAAAAAAAAAAAAACATGGAATAAACATCACAACAGAAATTAGGCGTAGGATTGAACTGGAAAATAAAAGATACTGTCTATAAGCAGAGCAAAGAAGGCAGACATTGCAATGACCTTCAAAAAAGCAAAGGACAGTTTTGTAAGTAAATGCTCTTGAAAGCCATTTCTGGGCAAACAGGAGATGACTATAAATATCCAGAACATATCTACTACAGGTACCCAATGCCTGAGTTTCCTGGTTTCTCCTCTTAATTAACAGTTTTAATATTTTTAGTAATTAGGTAGAAGGATATCCACAGCATGACCACATAAAACACCGGATTGCAGGTGCATCTGATGCTCTTCAGGGCACATCCAGCAGGAACCTCATGAAGTCATCAAGGAAAAAGTGAAGTCCTGCACCTTGAACACACTGACTCAGGTCATACTAACCTAACCCTGAGTGCCAGCCAGTAGTCCAGCTGGAAAGAGCTGGGGAGGGTGTCTTGGTAGGCAGCAAGGCCTAAGAACCTTCAAGATGGGCTTATTTGGCATAGAAGTACCTCCCACCTTGGGTTATTCTCTGTATTCTCAGCCAAGCTATGATAAACAGAAGGATAGCAATTCCAAAAATAAATCCTAACCCTACTACTGCCAGTGGAAAGCTTCATTCACTTCATCCATTCAGAATTCCCAGGGTCTGTATCTCAGTAGCTAAACATCACCGATGAAAGGCTCCAATAAATTACAAGGAAAAGATGATAAAAAAGTTCAGTTTTAATCCACTAGGTTTTTGACTTGGATGAAAGCAGGACATTGTTATCAAGACACATATAACACACACACAAACATTAGAAAAATCTTATACCTCTAACTTCAACTTAACATCTTCTTTTGTCTTAGAAATGTTGTCTAAGCATGATATGGCTGTTTCCACTTGACTGCAGTACTGTCCATAAATAACCAATCTAAATCAAGGCAAGAGATAAAAGAATAAAGGGAACATTAGCTTATTTCAGAAAAATTCTTGATTATTTTTCACCAAAAAAAAGCAGTCCTGTTTTCAATGGGAGCAGCATTTAAGTATGCAAATATCATACATAGCCAGACTATAACAATGAATACAAAGAAAAATTTTCAGAAAAAAGTTTAAAGCTGCTTTCAAAATGGTGTAAAAATCACTACAACTTCCTTTAACATTCACATGTGTTTGCTGCAATAAATTCATGACTATGCATTAAAAGCAGCATAACCACTAAGAGTAAAACACCGTATATTTACAGCACTGCAGACTTCCAAGAGGGTAGTGAATAAATTCTCCAACCAGTTTAATAGGATTAATTGTGCATATCCCTTATAGAACTGCTAAGTTATCCTAACTGATCCATTTCCAGCAATTTCTACTGGATTATATCATGTTCGCTTTCAGATCCAAGTAACAGTGTAAATTAAAACAAATACCCAGTAGCTGTCAACAGAACTAATGCTTCATAGAAGAGTCTGGTTTTATAAAGGTACTCTCCTGATTCTTCTTAAGGTGCTTCTGTTAGTCCAACTGCAAAGTTCTGCTTTGTTATACTTTTTCCATGCATTTCTTCAGGTGATTCCTTCTCTGTGCTTCTTAATTCCTTTTTGGGCAGTTCCTACGGCTTTCTTTTTGGGTCTCCTAAATTCCTTTATCCCCAACTGATTCTTAGACATTCATTACACAATAGAAGTGATACTGACTTCTGATTACTTCCAGTATATGCTACGGTGCTGGCCCTACATCATGCTGTTTTCCTTTTGCATAATAAATCTAAGCTTGAAATTTCTTCTCAGTGACCTTTGCTGCCCTTACAGCAAACATTTCAGTGCTACTTTTGAAAAATAAATGTTTTCCAGAGCAAGTTCTTGTCCCTTATTGCCCACCTAGAGCAGCAGCAAGTCTGTCAACCTAGGGAATAATTCTATCCTCTGCCAGAAAAGCCGAGATAAAGGACCTTAAAAGCAAGACTGTTTATGGGCAGTCTGGCAGGTCCTCCTCCCTCAGAAAACAACTCACCCGTCAAACATTTTCCAGATGCTGCTGCTCAGTTCCTCACAAGCCCATCATTATCCCAACAATCCTCCTTCCCCATCACTCTCAAGAGAACCCAATTAGATCCCAGCACCGTTTCGCACTTTGGATCCTGAAACTCATTTTTAACCACAACCTAAGGGCTACTAAGTCAGCACTGCAGCCCACAGCACAGTTTTTCAGCTATGTATCACAGGTCTGTAAGTTCATCCATACAGCTCAACAGTTGTTCAGTACTGTTAAGCACAAAAATACTATTTGAAAAGGGGTTAAAAATATTGGCAACTAGCCTACAGAGCACAACATGCTCCCATGGCTATCCTTTTATTAGTCTGGCTATTTTTGACAGTTTGAAGGTTAAGTATGCTTGCTTTGCTGCCATTTTTGCAGGTCAGATTAAGACTCTAGAATCTTTCACAGCTACTTCCTCTGCTTTCATGTTTATCGCTTCACTTGTTTGTTTGTTTGTTTTTAACCTGAAATGCCCTTATTACGTATCCTTGCCTTATTTTGCACCTTTTATGCCTTTACACCATTCTATCCATTCAACAATACAGGTACATGCTATATAATATCTGGGATTATTTGCATGATTAAAAAAAACACCGTGGGCAAAAATACCCTAAGTTTTGTTCGAAATACAGCTGCTACCTGTCTATAGAATCACACATGCTTGAAAAGACCTTCACAAGATCATCTTCAACCATCAACCTGACCTACCATCTCCCATCACTAAACCATGACACACAGTGCCACGTTCATGAATCTCTGTCAGGGATGGTGACTAAATCACTTCCTTGGGCAACCCATCCCAGTGCTGGAACACTCCATGAAGAAATCTCCTCGTGACCAACCTAAACCTTCCCTGATGCAACATGAGACTGACGGTATAAAACTATGTAACAATTTTGCCAAAACAGAGTAAAAAGAGGAAAAGCTCATTAATAGGTGACAATTTTGACTTCCAGGCTCATAACACAAAATACTAGCTTTATAATGCTGATGCTGAATTCAATTTCAGTTGAAAAATACTCATCAAAAGTATAGTAAAATGATTTCACAGATTAGGCATAGATATCATAATCAGTAAAAATTAGTACATAAATCTTACCTCTCCTTGTAGTTAATAAAAATTTGATACAAGTTCTGATCATTTTTGTTAACAATGGAATCACTGATGTCCTGTGTTAGACTCCTGTGAATTTTCACCAAATCCTTAAAAACAGTGATGAGAAGGGGGAAATGATTTTAAAAACAGATCCAAGTTTTGAATATAAAAATAAGTGGCTTCATCTTAGATCCATTAATTGAATACACTGGAAAACAGATCATTTGGGGTTAGAACCTGAATTCAAGGTTTTCACGCACACTTCAGTAAGAAAAGCTGAATTCCAAGAACTACCTTTTTAAGACTCATTTATTCGGGTTTGGAACGTGCACTGTTAATTTAGCTTCATTTTATAACGATAATTTTAAAATTAAGCAAGTCAAGTAAATGCTTTAGTGACAAGATATAGTAATGATTCATGTCCCTGAGCTGTGAAAAATTAGTTTTGTACATTACATTGGTCAATTAGTGATGTTCTAGTGCTAAGTTAACTGCAATCATAATGAGTTTCCCAGTACAGCAGACAACTAATGGCTGAGAGAGAGGCAAGATTACTGCAGAAAAATTGTCTGTGAGCACGGTAGAAAAGAATCTTAGTTTGCTATTATATAAGAAGACCTGTATGCTATTACAGACGACACCAGCCTTATACTGTATGGATGCTGTCAGAAAAGTCATAACGAATTAATTCAAAGCAGGTTAAGAAATTCTATAATCAGGATAAGTGGTATGCAGACCTCTGTAATGAGAAATAGAAGACTGTTTATGAAAGCTGCCAAAGATTGTTAAATGCAGTAAATGATACATTACAAAAATACACAACATGGAGTTCTGAATTGAGTGAAAGCACTTTGCTTCATACTGATGGAAACTGAGTATCTGTAAGGTCAATCACATCACAGCTGATGTAGCAGAAGCTTAAAACCAATCAAATTCAGTTGCTACCACTTGTACAGCCATATCCTCAGAATCCTAAATTCCAGCATATAGAAACAGTACTACAGAAATGCTCCCAGGTGAACGTACTACAGCAGCACATTTTTCAGGGGTGTACAGAGACTCAGCTAAGCAGCAAACCTGAAATGAATTTGCATGTTAAATAATAAAATGTCTCTAAACTTGTGTCTCCACGAAGATTAGTTCACTTTTAAAATTAAACTAATGCTAATGTCATTTAATGTTAATCAAGTGTCAGTACTTCAGTACGTTATGTTTATTTCCATCTCTCCCTCCACATGTCTGCATATATCTCGAACACACACAGAGGCGTACATACAAAAGCATCACACATGCATACACAGATGTGTACAGACGCATGCAAATATACAACAATATACACATTTTCAAGGATAGAATTTTGAATTCTGAGCCCTGATAAAGGGCACTGTTTAGACTGGTGAGCTGTGGTTGGGGCCTTTTTCCTTAATAAAATCTATTTTAACATCAGCAAATAATTTTGCCAGCTATCATCCTCATATAATCCATATATAAGGAACACAACATCACCCTCAAGCACCAGTAAGTCACCACAGTCTGCTAATGGTAGCAAATCTGTCCTATTTTGAGACCACCACAACTGCTCTTCACATTGCCATTCGCTGTAGAGCTTGTGACAGCTATTTTTAGTTTAAAGTGAGCTTCCACTGCCCTCCAGCCTTCCCGTTGAGGAACTGCTGCAGAGACAAGGTCTGAGCAGAGAAAACACTTGCACATTTTTTTTGGCTTACACGAGTCCTACATTGCTGTCAGCGTTGTTGTCAGATGCCTATGAGATGTTAGGAGGAATTAGGAATAACCATGATTTAGTAAAAGCAGAATACTGCATGCCTATAACAAAAAGCAAAATAAAAAAATACCTTAACAGCAGTTTATTACATCTTACATATCACAGATCCAAATCTGTGTTTTTTACACCTTCCAAATCAAAGCTAGTTCCAAATCACAGATGAATAGCTTTTGTTCTTTTTACTCCTCTTATCTCATTATCATAGATCCATTGCAGTAGAACGGGACCCTTAAAGGCCACCTTGCCCAACTCCCCTGCAATGAACAGGGACACCTACATCTCCACCATGTGCTCAGAGCCCAGTCCAGCTTGACTGTGAACGCCTCCAAGGACAGGGCACCCACCACCTATCTTGAGCAACCAGTTCCAGTCCATCACCACCTTTTACTGTAGCTAACTTTTTCCTTATACCCCATCTAGATCTCCTTTTTTTTTGTTTGTTTGAAACCATTTCCCCTCATTCTCTCACAACGGTTTCTGCTGAAACGCCTGTCTCCTTTCTTACAGGCTCCACTATACTGAAAGGCTGATCTATCCCCTTACAGATCTTGAAGGAGTGGTGAGTAGGCTGATCTCTCAGTTTCTGCTTGCAGTGCATAAGCCCCTTTTACATCCCTGCGAAGCATGTCATATTGGCTGGCTTCAAGGCATTCAGTGCAGGTAAGTCAGTGTACCTGGGCACACTGCAGTTACAAAGACTTGCAGTAGGTGAGGAAGGTCACATCAGAGCTTCATTCAGAGTGAATGAGAAACATTACCATAGGACAGAACATCAGCTTGTTTTTCGAAGCAAAGCGTTCTCTAAGGGCACCTGACATATTCTAAGACAAGTAGGTTACTGATATCTGCAGCAGTACTTCAGACTAATGGTCAAAGAGGAGGAAATTGTAGCTATTAAGATCCACAATGAAAACTTTAACCGGGAGACAAATATGGAAAGATGTGAGTTATCACCTTATGATTCATTGGTTCAATAACTGCTATAATTTAACCGCAGTCAGGTTGGTACTAGCTCAGCTATTAAAGTATTTTTGCAGACCAGGTTCCATCGAATAAAAAATCCCAAACACCTCTTCCCACAGTCCTGAGAAGCTGCAGGACATTCCAGAGACAGCCAACACAAATGATCTTTCATAGGTGATTAAGGTTTGATGTGTTCTGTGGACCACCCTTTGGGGATCCTTCCTTTACAGTCTGCCTCATAAAAGAACAGTCCTTTCATTTCTCTCTGTTCAGAGAAGCTTCAGACCATGTCTGATGTCTTTCTTTAATGTCAGATAAAGGAAAGATATCTACTGGATACTTATATCAACTACAAAAAAGGTATGTAAAAATTGTCATACTATTGTGAACAGGCCAAAAAAAAGTGGGACAAAGTGATAATCACAGGAAACCTTGAAAAGTTCAGTCAAATATTGTCTCCTAGACACTTCAGAGGATTTGGTTTCCCTGTCCAGTGCCAGATTCAGAATCTAAAAGTTATTTGAACATCAAAATGGCTGCAATGACAGGCCGGGCTAGATACAAAGATTTGCAGACTCTTTATAGAAATCCTATTGAAAGCACTGCTGAATGTTGAATGGTAGGCAACATAACAGTGACTGTTTCATACAGTCACTCCAATAGTGGCATTTTTTTGAAATCAACCTATCTTCTATAAATTATCTTCTACGGGACAAAAATGATCCCATTTGGTTTAAAAGTGGTTAAACTTGCCATCTGGTACAAAGAGTACTATTTCTCATTTTATTCTGTGAAAAGGACTAAAAAAAATAAAATAGTGTGCATACTCTTTTTCATCAAGCACTCTACAGCTACATAAATCAATTTTGCACCGCATTTCAAATACCCAATTTATGCACTAACATAAAACACAAATATATCATAACCAAATACAAATCTTATGGCTCTTTATAAAATACACAGTTACTCACAGGAATGTTGATGAAAACAGTTTCAAACTCTGATGCTGACATAAACCTTTTCAATGGCACCATAAAAAACTGCAGGGAAAAAATACATACATTGACTGTGTTGTTATATTTTCTAGAATGCTATAGATATGAAAACATTACGTATGTGTTAAGTAGTAATACTTACTTTCTCTATTGATTCCAAAGTTTCAGTGTATTTCTCTTCTGTTTGCTTTATTTCAGCAAGACAACAACTTCTGACATCGTTCTCAGTATGTTTCTGAAATTACAATGAAGCCAAGTTTATGTTACTAACAGGCATCCCTAATGGATAACAAAGTTATTTAAAATTTAGAAATTAGGATAACTGCTTCCTGAATTTTTTCGTGCGTACTGCAGCCCCCAAAGATGATAGCAGTAACAAAGACTATTTTAATGCTCAATTAGCTGATGGCTTTCAGACTTAGTCTACTAAAACTCCACATCAAAGCAACATTATGGAAAGTTTGTTTAGACAAAGAGAGCTGAACTGTCTGCATGTACTTCAGAAGCTGAAAAACAAGGGCACATAATCTTAATTAAAATACTGAACAGCTATTAATTCCATTAAACTTAATGAGACTAACTCCTGTAAGTAACTTTACATTGCTGTAAATATTCAGGCTAGTGCCCGCAATTATTTACAGCTTTTCCCTTTTAGTTCTCAAGTGGACCTTTCTCTTTGGACACAACGTGAGCACATGTTCAAACCAGGAAATGCTGTGATCTCTAAGTCCAGCTCTTGCCTGTGTTGATCTGGGGTTATTTTTCCACACAAATTAGACAACTTGTGACATTTATATATGAGCGTTGCTTCAAAAGTGCTATCTCCCATTTTATGATGTTGTTCAATGACCAACTGTCTGTAATACTTTTACAAAGTCTTCCGGAAGATACCTTATGTTTCTCAACCTGTGTAGGTGATTCACATCCTGTACACAACAGATCTTAGGACCAGATATTACTCTTCACAGATGGAATCAGGAAGAATTTAGCAACCTAACACTATAGTCCTATGCATTCAGAAAATTTCTTTCAACTTTTAAGCAAAACACTTGATTCTCTTCCAGCAGTAGCAGTACTTCTAGAGTCTGAAATTTTGAAAATGAGCTCTTAGTATGGCCAAGAGTTATACTGAGTTCACTACCTTCTCCACTATCCGTCATACTGACACATCTCATAAGTATAACACAGCAGATGGCTAACTGTATTTAAACTGACCATGAGCAACACACAAATACTGTTCTTGGGTGACACAAAGCATTTTGGCTGCTATTAGAGACTCTTAAAAGCATTCGGTTCTTCTGAATATCTGCACAGAGATTGCCCTGAGCTTATCTTTTTCATACACAAGGAGTCCTCCTAGGAGTATTCAAATGAATGAACTGTGTTAAATCATCTTAGCACACAGCGCATTTATAAACCTGAGATGAAATTATCACAAACCAGAAATAATTATCACATTCAAGAAAGCTGCCAGAGCAAAGCAATTTTAATGTCTCCATTCATTACATGTTGGGGAAGAAATAGTTAGCTGTACTATGTTTTCATGTTTCATTTATTTTCTATTAACAACAAACAGTCTGTTCAATCTGAAGTATCTAGGCTAAGATGCAATCCAATTTAAAGCATGTAAATGCTAAATTCTCTATTAATCATTTGCTAGAAAGGCAGACAGGCAAGAATAACATTTGTAACCAGAAAGAGAGAACTAGAGAAAGTTTTCCAACTGCCACCTGTCAGAGATTACCAACTATACAGTAGAAAAAAAACCCACTTCTCCATTATGTGAATTCCATATCTTTTCAACTTCAGTACAAAATGAAAATAAAATCGTAGTAAATAATCCGTGCAAATGAAATGCTTCTCTAAAACAACCTACTTACAACTGAATGTGACGTGATTAGATATGAAGTTTTCTCATCTCAAATTTTAGTCAGTTATTCCAGAAGTCTAACATATTATCATTAAACAAAAGCAAGGAAGAAGCTAGTAACTAACAGATTTCTCTACACCACAGCTTTGATTTTTAATGCGTACTAGCTGCAGAATACTGTACTAGCAGAAAAGCAGACTTGAAGTCATTTATACTTGAAACTACACAGTTATGAAGATTAAAACAAATCAGTACACTTTCCAGATGATTTCTGGTTGGTTTGTTTGGCTTGTTATTGCAGGGGGAACTGCAAAAGCAAAAAACAAATCACATCAAGCATCTTTAATATCTGTATTGGACATCTCCTTTAATTTTAGAAAGAAATCAAAAGAGGAAGATCTCAAGATTTTTTTTTTATTTCAATTCACATTTTCACCCGTGTCATTGTCAAGATTAATTGTCCAAATTATAGCTGAAAAAAACAGCGTTACACAATATTGTATCTTATTTATTTATTTATTCTTACTTTTGAAGTAAGCAATGAATTTAATCACTTTTAATTAAAGTAGCTGGTATATTTTACTATTAGTAATCAGTGATCTTATATTTGAGTTAAATAAACTACGTTTCTTTCAAAACATTACCAGAGGTAAGCGTTCAACCCTTGGCCAAAAGAGACCACAAAGTAGGAGATAATGCACTGCACATTACAGATCCACATGCAATTAAGCATGAGTGAATCTCAGTGAAACTAGCTATAAAGAGGTAATTTCACACATGTTCGATAAATAATCACTGTTGTGCAAAACAAGTTAGGAATTAGAAAACATACAGGTTGCTGTGCTGCTTCATCTTTCATTAGATCTTCGTAAACCTCCCCACCTTCATCTTCTCCATAGACACAATCGTACAGCTCCTCATCTTCATCAACACCAGTTTCACTAAAAAGGAGAAAGAAGTTGAAAAAATAAAAGCTGTGCAGCACAGGCAAGTTACAATGCCAGCTCTGCAAAGGAGCCTTTTTTATACAAAAAAAAATTGCTGTAGTAAACAAAAAGATTAATTAATAGAAGTAGCTAGTGAAGAGAATCCTTAAAGGAAAATTCAGTCCGCTAATTTTATTTCCTCAACAGATTTAAACTATGATTGTATGATCAACACAATACTGAAGACTGAATGAATTTACAACCACATAAAATCAGCTAGGCATGAAAAGCAGCTTGTCAGGACAGCTGTGTGAGGACGTACCATTCAGCCCCACTCTTCTTTTCATCCCTTTCCCCACCACAACCAGAGGCAGGGAAGCTGTCCCTTCTGACTGCCTGGCATCCCACTGTAATGCAGGACAGTGGCACAGGCTTCCTTTCCTGCCTATCTGGAGGTAAAATATAGTGAAGGCTGCAGAGCAAGCAGCTGAGAGTCTGTACCTCCATACTATAAGCAACCTCCTGCTACCCAAAATGATGAAGTGCCCTTTCCTATTTAAAATGAGGTACTTAAAAGAGAAAGAAAAAAATCCAAACAATGCAAAAGAAATGTCCTATTATGCAGACAACATAATTAGCTCCACATAAAGTCAGTGCTCAACTCTGCCCTCAGGTAATTTAGCTTCATTAGAGTCAGCACTGTAGGAATTCTGCTTAATTTGCACTAAGACTGTACATAGTCCATAAAGCTTCTTGCACCTACATTTCTTAGATTACATCTACAAAACAGCTAAAAGATAATGAAGTAGTTTGGTCATAATACAGAGACTTGGCTCGCATTTGCTAATAACTTGGGGATTTTGTTGTAGGAAGATAACATTGAAATTTTTCAGAGTGAAAAGAAAAAAAGAAGAGAATCAATCCACTCAGATACATGACTACAGTTAAAAAGGACAATTATTTCAGTAAGTGAACTGTCTTCATGAACCCAGGAGGCATATCGTCAACTCCACAGTAGCATTTTTTCTTCTTTATAGACAAGTAAAGAAGAAAAATCCATGGTATGAACAGCAGCTACACCAGAGCAAGAGACCTACAACGTGACCCAGGCAAAGAAAGCAGGATGGAAACAAGACCACTGAACCGAACACTGGTGTAAGTAAAGCTTTGAGACAGCATGCTCTAACCCTAGCTCTGATCCAGCATGATTCCTAAGACATCTGGGTAAGACTTAACGACCATTATACAGTATTTTCATGTCTATCCTACTTCTGCCTCAAAGCCAATGCAAAAAATTTGGAATAGTTAATAATCCCGCAAACACCCAAAAAGGTAAATACATATACAGAAAGAATTTCATTGAATTTTCTTTGAAAGATTAAGACAATTTCCCTGGGTTCCTTAAAACTGATACCATAGCTCTCTGAAAGCATTCTCCTTGTTCAGATAGATCATTCAAAAATGCAACCATGATTCACTTCATTACCAGAACCCTTTACAAAACATGTTTCTTTAAATATATATACTAAAATGTTCAGATAAGCTCTCATAATGAATTCTTTCTGGTCACCATAATGACAAACCAAAAAAAACATCTAACTAATATCCCCTTTTTCATTAAAATTGTGTGTTTTATAGCATCATATAAATAGTAGTGTGTAACTGAAATCCAAGATCTTTTATTTAACTACAGATTTACAACATACTCTATCAAATCAGGAAGACATTTGTAGACATCTTCATCATCAACGCTTTCTTCTGTAGGGAAAGGCCTATAGAAAGAAAAATATTATGAATTCGTAGAGTTGCAAAGTCATTTTAATTTGGCTTCTTAAGTTTTCATACAGATTACTCAGTTCATTAATGTTAAAATGTTTTATGCTTCCTTCTTTACTTGATAAGCAGTAACATTTATATCTAGGTTTGCATATATGACTTGATACTTCATAAAAACCCCACTAATAGACATTGTTGTAAGCTTTTGCAGTAAAGTATGATTTTCTAGCGCAGGACATGAATTACAGGACAAAGAAGGCTTTACAGTTTATTTGGGGTTCCTAGGTTGTTCTGTTTTGCCTTTTAAGTATCCATTCACCCAAGACTGCTGAATTAGAACGTATAAAGAAAGTGGACAATTTCAAAGCTAAAGGACACAATTTTTCACCTCCTCCCTCTCACAGCCCACGATTAGAGTTCACAAAGTTAAGTTTGACTCGTGTTGCGTGGGTTTGTCAGTTGGTTTGATTTTTGAGTTTGAGGTTCTGTTTGCTTCTTTTTTACAACAAGAATCTCACCAATTTGGCAGTTTTGCTTACTTCTAGAAAACAGAAACTAGAGAAAATCAATTCTTCATATAGATCAGTAGTCAGATTTGCAATCTATATTACAATTATCACAAACATTCCATATCTCTAACGACTCATTTGTTCACTTCCATGTTTCAGCACAAGAAGACTTCAGGCACTTCAGTAAATGTACCAGAAACAGGATTCTCTTTAGAATCCATTTCCAAATAAACTGTCAGACAGACTTCTGCTTCTTCGGCCAAATCATACAAACAGCTGATGAAAAATTTTATGTCTACCTACGTGGCCCTCCCCAGCATTCCCAAGGCAGACCATGCAGGAGGCATTATTCACACTACCTACTAGGCCAGTAACGTACCTTATTCCTGTGCCTATTGCAATGGGAGTGCGGGAAAGTTTTGAGAGTGTTTCTATCACCTGGAAAAAAGAAATTAACCGTGATTAGCTGTAGAATAGAAACATAAAAACTATCTTCTAGTCACAGCATATGATACAAGACAACACAAAATCTGGCTGTGCCAAATACTGCGTGATGTGTACTTCCACAGATGGTCCACGATGTGATCTTCAGTGCTCGAGTACTGAGAGAAACAAAGGGAAAATTCTTATAAGTTACAGCACTAGTAAAAGAAATTAAGTAGATATAGAACCAGACCATGCAGTACTTTTAAGTTAAATGTATACCTAAGTTGTATCAGCCTTGCACACTGCTCTGGAAGTATTTTGGGTTTTTTTGTTTTTTTTTTTGTTTGTTTTTTTGTTGTTGTTGTTTTTTTTTTTTTAATCTACGAAAACATTTCATTTGAGTGTTCCCAAAGGCTGACCAGAAGAGGGAGCCAAACTACAAGTGGAAGAACCCTTCTCAGGACTCCCTTGGAAAGATTTCTATTAGTGAAATGGGAAATTAAGCTATACATTTGAGTCCATAAGCTCTGTTTATTTTTAGAAGACTGCAGCAGTGTGGGAGATCTCATTTTAAGAAAATACTTCACATAAGTTCTCAAGGTTATACACAAGAGAGGAGAGCATTAGGGAGGGTAAAGGAGGATGCCTGGTCATAAACTAAGAGTCATTTTGCTGTCAGCTGTAATAAGAGAACAACAGCTCACACTCAACCTAGAATGTCCTTTACATTACAAATAGTTTCTCTTATTTTGAGCACTATCAGATAGACTAGTCTCATTCGCTAGTGAGAGAAAAGATGCCAGAATGACACCCAGTAGGACAAGGCCCCCTGAACATCCCAGGTATTTCAGGTTGGCTCATTTCAACTTAAAACACAGATTAAATTCAAGTCAAACATCCCAAGAAGATTTAGAGAGGTAATATTAAAATTCAGGTATAACAATGGATGCTCCATGGACATTTGTGAATAACATTTACAATTAAAATTAGTTATTGTTGAAGTTCTAATTATAAGACTAGCTGGATCATAAAGTGTATAGAGTTAAAAGTACATCTTCTCAAAGGAAGGAAAGTGACATGTTCACACAAGAAAATGACAAAGTAAAAACCACACAGAATAACCACCAAGTACAGAGCCTACACTGAAGTAAATAACGTCCAAAGTGAATCAAGTTTCTCTTGTAAATAGCAAAACTCAAATATGAACTGGAAGTTGCACCACTCCAATGGAAGAAACATTTGGTGCTCATTTAAGGTGTTTGGAAAACACAACAAAATCTGATTTTGCTGTACAGAAATGATTCCCCCCAAGAAAAGAAATGCGCTCTGTACATAATCAAAGATGACAACACATTAAATCCCCAAGAACAGGAGCACTGCAGTACATACAGTCTAGAAGAAAATGTTGAAAGCTGCAAATCAAGTGATTAAGTGTTAAAGATTATTTTATGTTATTCAACACATCAAAAAAGAAAAAGAAAAATACTCTTAGTTCTTATTTGAAACCAGGTAGGTTGTGGTTTATATCACACAAGTACAACCTGTCTCTGCAAACCTGAAAACTTCAGTGCAGAACTGGGCAAAGACCACTGAGCTGTACAAGACAAGGCTACAGGAAGTCAGTCAAAAATTCAATATCAAGCAAAGTGATCTGTCCTGACAGATGGGTGAATATCGACTGGCAAAATAACAGGAAAAGAGGTTTAATGGTTATTGAAAAAGTGGAGGGCAAGCCAGGCGAACTAAATATCCTTCTCCTGTTTCAACGTGTTATTTCCTGGCACACAAAATATCTTCAAATGGTTTCACCAGCCCACGCAGATCCTCCTAAAGGGATTCTCACTTAACTGGAGTAATCAAACTCAACACCTTCAACACCTTACCCTTTGTACCTAGCTATGGCTTGATTCAAGATAACATGAAACCATCTGGAAAAAAAGTATGAATTTTAGGAAGATAATGAGCAAATACTATTCCCAAAATGTACTGTTAACTGCAAAATACACACTGACAATGTGCACACAAACAAAAGCAAGATTAGGAAATTACGAGAATATAATTTTTTCAGAAACCAATGTGAAATCTGCTTAAAAAAAAACCACAAAGGTGAAGAAACCAGAGATTGTCTGAGAAAATACACATAGAAAAGAAACCACGACTAGGAAAGAAAGGTGACAACTAGTAATTTTCACTGCTCTTGTAAAAAACAGAGAAGGTTTGGCACAGTATGAAGAAGAAATACGCTAGGAAATCTAACAGGCAGAATTCTAACAAAGTCTGAGCAGCAGTTAAGAAGAAAACTGCAATCATCACAACAGCTGTCCGTGTCTCAGCAGAGATACACCATACCCCAGGAGGGGTTGATGAAGTGTGCCTACACAAGCCTTATGGAAGGAGAAATCGCTGGGCAGTGACTGCTATTAGTCCGTATGAAAACAAAATATATACGAATCAAAGATCACTAATGACCCAATGTTAAGATTCAAATACCTTACTGAAAACTGCTGCAACTTCTACAGAATACAATTGGATGCTTGCCTACTGACTCCAGCTGCAAGTGCGAAATTAGCACTTCTTGCTTGTACAAAGTCCAGAACAACAAAGCTTCTATGACTGGGACTATTCTACAACAAACAACTAAACAAAGAGCCCCAGGGACTCTACAGACTCTACACCCTCTGCACACCCAGTATTTCCCGGAATAGACACCAAGAATTAGATAATGAGTAAAATTCTATTTATGTCATTTACATTCTAGCGATCTATGCCATTTAAAAAGCAGGCTTTATATTCTGAAATATCCTGCAACAACTACATCAAATCATTTAGTCAAGCTTTAAATCTCAATAACTCTACATCTCCCCTACGGAGAACCAGGAACTGGTAGGTGCTTGCAAGAGTCTACCATTCACAAGAGGAACCCCTCCCGGCTCAACGTGGCTGCCTCCCACTGACTAACTATCACACAAAGGTTAGGCAGTTCTTTAGAAGTCACATCAAAGCCACACTCCAAGTAGACGTGAATATCCAAGCCTGATTCTCAGTACACAGCCAGTTTAGGCAAAACATAGCATGAAATTCAAAATCAGAGCCTTGCAAGGGGAAGTGTACGTTGGCCCATGGCCCAGTGAAGGACACTACTCCTCAGCCTTGCTTCAGGCACAGCTGGCAAGAGCTACCAGCCTCTCTCAGCCCATTAATTTCTTATTTCAGTAATTACTCCAACAGCAGATTTTTTTTGGCTTGTTATTTATTACTGTTTCACTTGACTTAGTGTTGTAAGTCATACTCTCCAGTATATGTTAGGACTCTCAAATCCCTTGCCGAAATGTCATTTTTTAATTTCCTGCTGCCATACTCTCCTGCAGCCAATCACCTCAAGTATTCCCGCACACACCTACCACAGCAGTACACTAGAGGGACCATTTTACTTCTTTCCATAGCCATAATGTCTGAATTTAGAGTCAGCCTCACTAAGTATTTTGGTGGAGTCACCTCTTGATCTTGTTTCTTAAAAAGCAACTTACAAATCCTGCAATTTAAAAGCAGACAGAACACATTTTAGAAGTATTTTTCCTCTTCTATAGTAGATAAAAACATATAATTTTGTGGCTCAGTTTCCCCTAACAGACATGTCCTTGCTGCTGACAGATGCTTTTAGGAGTAGGCCCATACTTACATTGATGATGTTTAGCTAAACTGAAAATACTAAGTCATCTACAAGTGTTGATGGCAATCGTTTCAGAATTTGTAACAGTAAAAGCTTAGAATACACGTAGGCTAAAAGAAAGCAGTTCAGTGTCCATGCATGTACTTCAACAGTTATGTTTTTTCTAACACAGCAGAAGTCACCAGGAGTTCTTAACTATATTCTATTCAAGACTTGTCTTCAAAATCTGGGTATCCAGTTTAGTATTTGAGCACTACATTTTGTTACAAAGTTAATCCTCTTTTCTCCATTGAAGAAAATTTATTCAGCCAATAGATAGAGACAGAAATAAAGCAGTTACATTTACCAATGAAAAATATTTACCCAGCCTACTTTTTGACATGTTTTGAAACATGCATTTGTTTTTTCCCCAAACAGGATATTACTACATCAAATTTCGGGGATGGGAAAAAAACTTCAGTTGATCAGGAAAGCTATTCCTTCAGAGAGTTGATCATCCCTTTGGCTCTGTTAAGTCTCCATTCCATTTTCTTTAAGAAAACTTCAGAGATCTGTAGCTACATGCCTAACATGATCTCTATCGAGTGATTCGCTATTAACTACTTCACAGGTTCTAACTACTCACAGGCTCAGGTCTATGCACTTAAGACAGTTTCATTGCTGCCTAGGACTGCCTAAATTTAAGTAACACCAACTCAAAACAAACTACAAAACTGCTATTTGCTTCCTCAGAAGAAAGCCCACCTGTAGTTTGTTATTCACAAACAATGTTTTTCTGTCTATGCTTGACTAGGTCTAAACGCCGCACTTCTGTATGCAATATCAGCATATTGACCCTTTGTCACTTCAAGAATCAATTCCTGCGAAGCCTCTCTAAAATAAATTCAAATTTGCATCGACAATGAAGGTACTTGCTCAATTAGGTTATAAAAAAAACACAGCGCCACATTCTATTCTGCAAGTCTCTGTCACCTTCCAGCTGTTTTCCCATCAAAACATGTCAGCAATACAAAATGAGTAATAAAAAATGGATTAGGATCTTTCTGAGACCTAAAGAATACTATTAAACGTTAGAGATTCTTGAAGTATGTGCTCTTTAATATTAACACATTTCCCATAGTTCATGGGCAGATTCTGAAAAACAAAAAGCTAGATCAAGTTCCAAGTGCATCTTCCTAGGAGATGGCAGACAAACTCTGAGTTACTTGGATAATACCAATACAGGCTCATATATCATATGGAGTGTATCATACTGAGGATGCTCCCAAGCCAGTACTACCACTCATGTCCTCACACAAAGCAGTTTTCCCACAAAGCTGTTTTCACTTATGCATCCCATGGTATAGAAGATAAAAAAGCAAGATAATTTCATTTTGTATATCTATCAGTCAGAGATAAGATCAAGTTGCTACACTTAAGTATGTTCTCAATAATTTACGTTAATAAAGAAAGTTTATCATTTGCTACTCTGAGGAAAGCATCTGCAGTTTACCAGGCCCTGCACAATCAGGGATCAATACTTCATTTGGCACAAAGAGGGAGGAGTGCATCTCTTAGTATTTTACTATAATCCATCATTTTTCAAGGCCAGGTTTGTTGGGGCCCTAGGCAACCTGATCTAGTGCCTGACTCGGTGGTCAGCAACCCTGCCTGTGGCACTCAAGTCAGAAAGAGATGGTATTTAAGGTCCCTTGCAATTCAAGCCATTTTATGAATCTATGATTAGCTTCTGGACCAAAAGACCTCCAACAACTGTTACATTAACATTTAAATTTAAATTAGTTGATAAAGGTTTAAAAAAAAAAAAACAAGACGACACTTGGCCAGATAATTCCAAGGTGATTCTGTGGCATAATATGCTTCTTAGATGTGTTAGGTGTATTACACGCATCAGTAAGTAAATTTGAACATTTTCTGTCCATCTGACTTGTTCCAGCATTGTGTTGGTATTCTCTGCTAGTTCTGCTTAGTTTTAATCAAAGCACTGGCCTCTAGGGAAGGGGAAAAAAATGAGGGATATTCCAAAAAGGCAGACAACATGAAAGCTCCAATATGTATGGCCTAGAAGTAAACCAAGCTTCACACCTCTAACAGGCCATTAAAAACAAAAAGCTAGTTTTAACTCCCAGCTTAGCAAATACGCCTCTACTAAATACTTCCATGGCATACATTGAGAAACCTAAG
>PPHD01006646.1:0-24206 GCA_002909625.1 Bambusicola thoracicus
TCCCCTTGTGTCCCACCCCGTGTTTTGTGTCCAATCATGTCCTGTTATTTGTAGCATCCTCTGCCCTGTGTCCCATCCTGTACCCACACCATGTCCTACCCCATATAGTCTCCTATGTTCTCCCTCCACCATACTCCGTTATGTCCCATCACATATCCTGTTCTGTCTGTACTGTGCCCCCTCCCATGTCCCATGTCCCATCCCATGCCCCATGCCCCATCCCACACCCTGTACCCCCACTCTCCGTATCTCCATACCGACGTAGACGTTGCCCTGGGTGTTGGCCATGACATTGGTTCCAGGGGACTCTCCAAACACCGGCTCCTCCCCATCCACCTGCAGCCACCCGCGTCGGCCCTGCCTGTGGGGCAGCATCAGCACCCGTGTCCCAACCCTAACCCCCACACCATTGTGTCCCAGCCCCACCTGGCCGCCATCACATGGTGCCACTCGCCATCATTGACAGGGTCTTCGGAGACGATGGTGGCCTCGCCGCTGCCCAGCTGGTAGCTGTGGGGACATGGGGCTGAGCATGGGGACACGTGGGTGGCGTGGGGCCCCAAGGGACACAGGTGTCCCCCCTCACCTGAACACCAGGTGTCCATCCTTCAGACCCAGCCCCACGAAGTCTTTGGCTTTGCCACTCTCCTGTGGGCACATCGGGGCCGTGAGCGGGATGGGGACAACCCCGTCCCCTCTCTGGAGCTGGACACCCTAGCCCTGTCCCCGCTCACCGTCCCGTGCCACAGCAGCAGCCCCTCAGTGCTGCTTGTCCTCAGCTCTAGCTCAATGGTGTCCTGCAAATCGGGTGCGCTGCAACGAGAGGGGCCGGGGATGGGTGCAGAGCCTGGGAGAGTGCAGCACCATGGGTGCAAGAATGCAGTGGGTGCGAGAATGCAGTGGGTGCAAGAAATAAAGGGTGCAGAAATGCAGTAGATTCAAGAATGCGGCAAGTACAACACAATGGGTGCAAGAATGCAATGGAAACAAGAATGCACTGGGTGCAAGAATGCAATGGGTACAAGGATGCAATGGGTGCAACACAGCAGGAGGGGTGCTAAGTCATGATGGCTGCGATGCTGCAGGCAGGGATGCAGCACCATAATGGCTGCAATGCTGCAGGATAGAGTGCAGCAGCCTTGAAGGGTGCAATGCCACGGGAAAGGTGCAACGCTGTGATTGGGGCGATGTGGTGGCAAGGGCACAGCACGTTGGGAAGGATGCAACGCTACAATGGGTGCAGCACCAGGAGAAAGGTCCAATGCAGCAAGGGTGCAACGCTGCAGGAAAGGGGCGCAGCACCCCCCGTGGGTGCAGTGCCAGGGGAAAGGTGCAGTGCAGTGGGAAAAGGTGCAACACTGTGATGGGTGCAATGCCACAGGGCTCCCGGTCCCTGCTGTCACTCACCCATGGGGGAAGAGGTGGCCGGGCAGGGCCAGGTAGGAGCCCTCACGGAACATGGCGCTGAACTGCCCAGGGGTGTCTGCAGGGAGATGGGGTGAGGAGGCACCGCTGAGCACATCCCCAGCAGCAGGTTTGGGTGCTAAAAGGGAAAAATGGGTGCACAGCACCCTGGGGAGCGTACCGCTGCCACCGCTGCCCTCCTGCCAGTCCTGGTCCAGCTCTGACAGCGCCGCACCTGCGGGCAAGAGGGTGATGGGAACTGGTGGCACACCCCCACGTGTCCCCATGTCCCCACACCCCCAGCTCACCATGCTGGCAGTAGGGGCCAGCGTAGCCCTTGGGGCAGACGCAGCCGTTGTCCTTGCAGGTGCCACCGTGCAGGCAGGGGTTGTGCTCCAGGCACCGGTCGGCCACCCGCTCGCAGCGCGGCCCTGGGGACACGGTGGTGGCACATGGTGGCACAGGCACGCAGGGTCCCGGCACCTCCCACACCCGCTCGCACACGCAGCATGCAAGCATAGCACACACACACTGCACACACACCAGGTGCATGCACACAGCACGCACACACCCGGCCCCACACTGCTTACCACTGAAGCCGGGGGTGCAGAGGCAGCGGAAGGGCGGGCTGCTGGCGGGCAGGGGCAGACAGCGGCCGCCGTGCAGGCAGGGTGCATGCAGGCAGGGCGAGCTCTGCCCACACTGCCCCACACCCCGGCTGCGCAGGAAGCTGTACGACAGATCCACCTTCTTCCCGTTGATGGAGACCTGCACCGGACACGGGGGTTTAACTCAGGGCACCGCACACCCAGGGCACCCCGCACCAGTGTCCAGGGGGCTCACCTCACCGATGCACCCCTGGAAGGAGGCGTTGGTGGGGGGCCTCAGGGGGGGCTCCACTCCCCCGAGGTAGAGAGGGCTGCGCAGGTTGAGCCCCTGGCTCTTGCCGGGTGAGGAGCGCTGCACCGGGGCGCCACCGTCCACCGTCATCGTCCCATCCTTGTGCAGCCGCTCAGCTGTCACCCGGTGCCAGCGGCCCAGCGCCACCGGCTCGATGCTCCGCAGCACCGCCGTGCCTGCAGTGTGGCAGGATGATGCCATGACTCGGCACTGCCATCACCGCCAGGAAAGCCCGGGGGCACCAGGACTGTTTGGGGACCCTGGTGGTGCTTGGGGACCTGAGTGATGCCCTGGATAATGCTTGGGAACCCCAGGGATACGCTGGGACCCATGTGGTGCCCTGAGACCCCAGCTGTATCTGGACACCCCATGGTCACCAGGAGACCCAGTGGTGCCCTGAGGTGCTGACAACTCCCAGGGGCCAAAGAGACGTCAGGGGACCCCAGAGATGCTGAAGTTCCTTGGTGACATTTGGGGAATTTGGCAGTGCCTGGGGACCTGAGTGACACCAAGAAGCCCCAGCTGATGCCGGAGGAGGAGGGGGGGAGGAGGCAGTACTGCTTGAGATCCTCAGTGACACCAGTGATGCCTGTGGACACCAATGATGGCTGGGGACTCCACTGACAGCAAGGGAGCCCATAATGCTTGGGAACCCCAACAATGCCAGTCCACCTTGGCCATGTCAGTACCCACACGGTAACACCAGAGCTCCCTCAGTGACACCAGGCCCCACCGCGCTGTGCCAGCCTACCTGAGCCCAGCTCATAGTGGAACTCGAGGTGGCCACCGACCATGGCGAGGGCAACAAAATCTTCAACTGGGGAGGCTTTGCCAGCACTGAAGAGCAGCAGTCCATCAGGTGCACGTGGCAGGAACTCGGCCTCCACCCGCAGCTCGTGGTGCACGTTGGTCAGGGGTGGGTACGAGATGAAGGCGCCCGCCTCGTCGAAGGATGGCACGCTCACTGCCTCCCCTGCAGCACCCACACCTCAGCACCCGTCCCCATGGTGCTCCCCTCCCCTGGCTGATACCTCATGCCCTGTCTCCACCAGCCCCATCTCCCAGGGTGGTACCCAGCCCCATATCTGTGTCCCCAAGGTGGTCCCCAACTCCCCATCCCCATTGTGTCCATGATGACCACATCCCCAGGTTGGCAACTAGTTCCCTGCCTCCATCCGCCTGTTTCCTCAGGTTGGTCCCAACCCCATATCCATGTCCCCAGGGTCATCTCCAACTCCATGTTCCTGCCCCAGACTAGATCCATGCTCATGTCTCCAGAGTGGTCCCAACCCCAGGTCCATGACCCCAGGGGGGTCCCATCCCCATGCCTGTGTCCCCAGAGTCATCTCCATGCATGCTTGTGCCCTCAAGGTTGTCCTATCCCCATGCCCCTGTCTCCAGGGTCACCCCATGCCTCCATCCCCAGGGCAGTCAGAGCTGTGTAATCCCCATCCCAATGCTTGCACTCCTAGTGTCATCCCCATCCTCCATACCTGTGTCCCCTCAGCCCCTTGCCTTTGTCCCCGAAGTCATTCTCATACCCGTTCCCATGTCTGTGTCCTCAAAGTGATCCAACTACCCCCCATGCCCCTGTCCCCAGGTTGGTCCCCTCCCCATGCACATCCCCAGGAGGGTCCCAGCCCCACGCCCCTGTACCTGGCACTGCCACCCCATGCTCAACCCTGGCTGTGCCCACCTTCAGTGCATCTCTCCCCCATCTTGCCCAGGTGGCAGCGGCAACTGTAGCCCTGCCCATCCGGCCGGCTGATGCAGGTGGCATCGGGCCCGCATGCCTCTGCCCAGAGACAGAGGAGATAGAGACAGGAGATGAGCACTGGGGATCCCTGCACCCAGAGGGCAGCAGGTGATGTCCCTGTGGTGCAGGCACCCACCTGGGTGGCAATGCAGGGCCTGTGAGTACTCGCAGTTGCTGCCGGTGAAGCCTTGGGGACAGCGGCAGATGTAGGTGCTGCTCTCCGCGTCCTCGCAGATGCCACCATTCTGTGGGTTGGGGACACAGATAAGCACCAGGAACAGGACCAGTGGAAGGGGACGGTGTGCATCATCTCCAGTCTCACCTGGCAGGGCTGATCCTGGCACGTGGGACAGTTAGAGACGCCATGTGCCTGCAAGTCCAGCTCCCCAAAGGCCACCTCCTCGTTCTGGATGCGCAGCTGGCGCACACAGCCTGTGGAACGCAGCGGGGGGACACACTCAGCCCCACCCCCAGTGCTGGCCCCCCACACCCACTGTCCCACTGCATACCCACAAAGCCACGGCTCAGCCCCGTCTTGGCCACGATGGTGTAATCGGGGTACCCACCGAGGTACAGCTCCTCATTCAGGTCCAGCCCTTGGAATTTGCCCTGCAGGCACACGGGGGTGAGCACAGCCGCTCCAAATCCCCCCACAGCTGTGGGATGCCTGCACCCTGTACCTGTGAAGTCCCGTTAACGGGGGGCTGCCCGTCCACCTGCAGCGAGCCACGTGTCAGGTTGCGGAAGAGGCGCACGGTGTGGTACTTGCCCAGGCGCAGCGGTGTTGGGTCCCGGATGGTGGCCATGCCAGAACCAGCATCAAACCTACCATCAAATGGGGAGATATATGGGGTGAGGGGGGTGCCGCCCCTCCAGCCGGCAGTACCTTCCCGTGCTCTCACCTGAACTCTGGGCGCCCGCCCACCAGCCCGAAGGAGATAAAGTCAGCGCCGCTGCTCTTGCGCTGCCCATTGTAGAGGAGCATACCTATGGGGACACAGCAGGGTGAGCACAGCCGCAGCGCAGGGTGGCCCCGACACACCCCGGGGAACAGGGAGAGCAAAGGTCCCCGGGGTGGGTGCTCACCTGAATACAGGATGAGAGCTAAAGGAGGGAGAGAGATGGAAAGGAGGACGGACAGACGGAGGAGGAGAGAAAAGGAATGAGAGCAGGCCAGTGTGGCACAGTCAGGCTCAGGGGGCCGAGGGGCCCCCACAGTGCTCACCATCGGCAGCATCAGGCCGGAAGGTGATCTGGATCTCAAAGCTCTTGTAGGCATCCTTGATGGTGGGCAGCGGCAGGAAGGAGCGGGGCGTCTGTGTGAAGTAAGGCACCAGGCGCTCTGCGGGGACATGGGGCTCAGCACGGACAGGGATGCAGTCCCTCCCAGCCTGTCTGTCCAGTACTTACCTTGCACCTTCAGCACATAGAAGGCTGTCTCCTGGCCACGGCGGTTGCTGGCAGCACAGGCATAGACACCAGCATCCTCAAGGCGTACAGCTGGCAGCATCAGGGCTGTGCCCTCCACCCGTGCACCTTCCGGCAGCTCCCCCTCCAGCTGTGAGGACATCAGGGGTCGGCACCCACAGGGCACAAATCTCTGCCTTCCCACAGCCTCGCGTCCCTGCATCCCTGCTCACCTTGCTCCAGCTGATCTCTGGCACAGGGAAGCCAGATACCAAGCAGGGCAGAACGGCTGCCGAGCCCACCGACACCTCCTTCACCTCTGGCTGCCCGGCGATGTGTGGGGCAGCTGCGGACAGACAGAGCCATCACCCCTCAAGCCAGGGTTGGGGACACCCTCCCCTCTTTGAGTCCCCATCTGCGCTCACCCTGCACATGGAGGATGACGTGGGACTGCACGGTGCCCACAGAATTGGTGGCAGTGCAGCGGTACTGCCCCGCATCCGCCCGCTCCACCCGCTCGATGGTCAGGGTGCCAGAGCGAACCAGCACCCCTGGGCGGATCCGGCCCCCCACTTTGCTCCAGGTGACATGGGGCTGTGGCTCGCCTAGCCCTAGGCACTCCAACTCCACCTCCATGCCTGCCAGAACCGTCTGCACCGCCGTCCGGATGTTAATCAGGGCCCTGGGCAGAGCTTCGGGAGGACAGGATGGTTTAGGGGTGACCCCGGGCACGGGGAGGCATTGTGAGATTTGGGGAGGCAACCAGCAAAGTGAGAGACTGGGGGTACCAGGGTGCCCGTGGGGAGAGGTGGGAAGAATCAGAGTGCCCATGGGTACGGGGAGATGAGGGGCTTTGGGGTACCCACGGATATGGGGAAATAGGGGGGGTATCAGAGTGCATGGGGAGAAACAGGGAGCATTGGGGTGCCCATAGGTGTCCATGGGAGGGACAGGGGGTAGCAAGTTGCGCATGGATAGGGGGAGATAGGGGGCACCGGGGTGCCTGAGGGCAACAATGAGAGATCAGGGGGTAGTGGGGCACTAAGAGGAATGGGAAGAAATAGGTGAGTGTCAGGGTGACTGTAGGTATGGGAAGAAACAGGAATACTGTGGTGCCTGTAGGCATGCAGAGATGGGAGAGCTAGGCTGCTTCAGAGCATGGGGAGAAATTGGGTGTACCAGGGTATCTGAGGGCATATGGGGAGGGACTGGGGTGCCTACAGGAAGAAAACAAGGGTACCCAGGGGCATGGGGTGATGAGGGTACCAGGGAGCCTGTGGGAAGAGCAGGAAGGCTCAGCAAGTGCCTATGGGTTCAGGGCAATGAGGGGCACTGGGGTATATGGGGCTGGGGTCAGCAGGTGCCTCTGAGTGCAGCAGGGGCTCAGGGGCAGTGAGATGCTGCTGTTTGCAGGGTCAGGTCAGTGGGCTCCTACCCTGCACGGTGAGTGTGGCCCTGTCCTCCACCTGCCCGTGCAGAGTGCTGGCCCGGCACACGTACACCCCCTGCGCCCCTTGTGCCAACTCTGGGATCCTGCAGGGACACGAGACACACACACAGTTGTGGGACCCATGGGGCACTGCCCGCACCCCACACCGCCCTGTCCTGCCTTACCGCAGCACCCCATCCTGCACGCTGTGCCGGGGGGGCAGCTCCCCACCGTCCTTCAGCCACTCCAGGTGCACCCGCGGGTCTGATGCGGTGCAGGCGAACTCAGCAGTGCTGCCCACCCCTCTCACCAGGCTCCCCGGTGTCACCCGCACGGCCACGGGACCACCACTGACACCACCACCATCACCTGCGTGGGATGTAAAGGTGACATCGGGCAAGGCGGGCGTCCCCAGTGCAGTGTGGGGCACCCGAGCACTCACCATGGACAGTGACGCGGGCGAAGGTCTCGGCTCTGCCCACACGGTTAGTGACCATGCAGCGATAGGTGCCGGCATCGGTGGGCAGTGCAGGGCTGATGCGCAGGAGGCCAGCACGGGGCACAGCACGGGGGGACAGACTGCCATTGAGCTTGTCCCAAGTGTAGAGCAGTGGTGGGGTGCCGTGGGCCAGGCACTGCAGCTGCACCGTGTCGCCCGCACGCACCGCGCTGTCCTCCGGTAAGCTTGTGGCATATGGTGGGGCTGTGGGATGGAGCCGTCAGCACACAGCGAGAATGGGATGGGGGATGAAGGTGTCAATGGGACATGGAAAGTGGCAGCGGGAGGGTGTTGGTGAGGTGGGGATGGAGCTGTGCTGGGATGGGTGAGAGGTGGATGAGTCCGAGAGGAGGGGATGGATGGAGGGGTGTGGGTGAAGGTGGATGTGTGCAGGGATGGGTGCAGGGATGTAACCGAGACAAGAGGATGGATGGAGAAAAGAGAGATGTGAGCAGGGAAGGACAAGAAGTGGACTGATCGCCAAGGAATGGATATGGGGGAAGGTGGAAGTGTGTGGGGATGAGTGCTTGGATGGATGCATTACAGACACATCCAAGAGAACGTGACGGACAGTGCCAGATGAGATGGATAAGTGATGGATGGGACAAAGGTGGGTGAAGAAGGGATGGATGGATTGGTAAGCAGCAAAAGAGAGAACTGTGCAGATGAGAATTAAAGGATGGATCCGCAAAGAAAAGATGGATGTGAGCAGAGATGGATGTACACATGGCTGAGTGCCAGGATGGATGGGTGAGGACAGCTTCATGAGTTGTGGAGGGATGGAAGAGTGTGAGCAAAAGCAGTAAGAGCTGTATGCAGGGATGAATGCTGGGATGGCTGAGAAACAGGCGGATTTGTGAACAGTGGGTGGAGAGGAGCGTGAGCACAGATGGTGAGATGATGAGTGCAGAGATGGGCAAGGCGATGGAAACATCGAGGGGGAAGGGATGGATGAAGGTGTCCATAAAGAGCTGGAGAAGACAATGAATGCTGAGATGGACGAGTGAGGATGAAACTACGTGTGAGAGGAGTGTGAGGAGTGATGGGGAAGGACATGAGCAGATCTGGAAGGGATGGACAGACAGGTGGAGGGAGAGCAGCAAAGGGCAGGTGGGTGATGGAGGTGGACCCGCACTGCACCAACCACAGCCCCTTACTCTCCACATCCAGGGTGACGAAGACCTCCGTGAAGCCGGCAGGGCTGCTGGCATTGCAGATGTACTGGCCCGAGTCCTGCTGCGCAGCGCGGGGGATCACCAGGGTGCCATTCACCACGCGGTGCTGCCAGGGCAGCGGTGCCCGCAGCTTCGACCACTCGATCCTGGGCTCCGGCTCACCTGTGGGCATGTCACCTCATGTCACCCCGGGCAAGGGGTCCAGGCAGGTGCCCATGGAGGCCATTCCCATCCCATACCTGTGGCCGAGCAGTGCAGCGTAGCGGTGTCCCCAGCCACCACTGTGACAGTGGGCGGTGCAGTGACCCTGGGGGCCCCAGGGTGCCTCTGTGCCGTCTCCACGCTGACGTCCACGCGAGCTTGTGCCGAACCCAGGGCACTCTGTGCTGTGCAGATGTAGGTCCCGGCGTGCTCTGGTTTGGCTGGAGAGAGCTGGAGAGAAGAGAGAGTAGATAGTGAGCACCTGACACATCCTGGAGTACGCGGTACCCTGGGATGCCCCACTCACCTGCAGCACGGCCTGGCTGTCCATGTGCAGCAGCGTCTGGTGCTCCACCTTCTGCCGTGAGCCCAGTCGGCTCCAGCGCACCAGGGGCCGTGGCTCACCCCGGCCCAGGCACTCCAGGCTGAGAGATTTGCCCTCCTTCACCGTCACAGGGCCTGGTGGCATTACTGACACTGTGGGGGCACCTGGAGGATGGAGAAGGCATCAGTGTGGGGACGGGCATGGGGACATCACCACCCAAGGGGCACCTGGAGGACATCAGTGTGGCCATGGGGACATTGCTACTCCAGAGGCAGCTAGAGCACGTGGCGGACATCACAGGGATGGAGGTGGAGGTATAGGGACTCCAGGGGTGCCTGGAGGATATCTGCATAGGGACATGAGCACCACCACCCCAGGGGAACCTGAAGCTTGGTAAGGATGTCAGCATAGGGATAGGGACACCACCTCCCCAGAAGCATGTGGAGAACATCCCAAAGGGACAGGGACAGGATCACTACCACTCTCCGGGCACTAAGGCCATAAGGGGATGGGGACACCATCACCCCAGGGGTTCGTGCAGCGACCAAAAGACATCAGGACAGGGATAGAGACATCAGAATGGGGATGGAGGCACCATGACCATTCTGGGGGCACCTGGACCATATGGGGGACAACAATATGGGGACAAGGACAGGGACACCACCACCCTAGGAGCACATGCAGCATGAGGAAGAAGCGGGGACAGAGACGGGGACACCCAGCCAACTTGTACCTTGCACCAGGAGGTTGACAACACTGCTGGCAACGCCAAAGCGGTTGGAGGCCACACAGTGGTATGCACCCTGGTTGCCCGCGTGGGCACCAGTGATGGAGATGACAGAACCATTGGCACTGATCTTCACGTTGTCTGGGCAAGGAGAAAGTTAAGTGCCTGGGCCACCACAAGGGCCATAGTTGGCCACCCAAGGGACTACTGTACCTTGGAGGTGTTGGCCAGGTCCCATCCGCCAGGTGACGTTGATGGGCTGAGCACCATCGTGGATGCGGCACTTAAAGGTGGCATCCTCGCCTGGGGCCACGGCCATGCTGTGTGGGTCAATGGAGATGATGGGGCTCTGCAGGCCTGTGGGGACAAGGGACAGGGAAGCCACTGAAGTCATCCACACTGCCCCTGGCACCGATGCTCTTCGTTGCCCTGTGGCTGCACTCACGGTAGCTGGAGCTGTCGCGTGAGGTGACGGTGACAGTGATAGCGGCCTCACGGGAGGTGCTGCCCAAGTCTGCCCGGCACACGTACTCGCCCGAATCGGCCACAGAGAGCTGTGAGAGCCTCAGGCGGGACCCCGACATCTGAGGGGTGGCAGGAGGTGGCATCAGCTGGACACGTGGGGCGACCAGCCTCTGCCCTGCCACATCCCCACCTACCTGGTGCTTGGCTGGGAGGGACCCGCTACGCTTGTACCAGGTGAAGGTGGCCTGGCCCTGGCCGGCCACCACGCAGTCAAGGTCCAGGGTCTGTCCCTCGATGACAGAGGATGCCGAGGACTCGATGCGAATAGGCGGCGTGACACTAGAGGCTGCACGGGCAGAGTTAAGGGTAGGGTCCCTCCCAGCACCAGGAACCAGCACAGTCTGCGCGTCCCCATTCACAGCGTGGCACTCACGGTGGGAGCGGCCGGCATCATCATCAATGGTGACAACGAGGGACGTCTCCTGTGTGACACCACCCGTAGTCACCCGGCACACGTATTCACCCGAATCGGCCGCCGACACCTGGGGGATGCGCAGGCGGGTGCCTGACACCTGTTGGGCACAGGATGGGAACATGTCAGGAGCAAAGAGTGGGGGACAGGGCAGGATTTTGGGCTGAACCCCCCCCTGTTCCCCATGCCCTACCTGGTGGCCAGCAGGCAGGGTGCCACCACGCTTGTACCAGGTGACAGTAGTGGGACCAGATCCTGCCACCACACAGTTGAGATCAAGTGTCTGTCCCTCAGCGATGGCAGAGGACGAGGACTCAATGTGCACGGGCTGGGAGGCTCCAGGGGCTGGGGACAAGGAATGGGGACACTCAGCACCGTGGTGGCACACATCTGTCCCCAAGCGCTGCCCTCTTGCTCGCACTCACAGTAGTAGGTGCCAGCACTGCTGGGCACGGTGACGATGACAGAAGCCTCCTGTGTGGCTGTCCCCAGGGTGACCCGGCACACATACTCACCCGAATCAGCCACTGACACCTGGGCGAGGCGCAGGTGGGTGCCCGACACCTGTTTGGACACAGCAGGGACACGTCAGTGCCAGTGAGCAGTGACAGCGCAGGGTGTGGGGTCGAGCCCTCAAAGTGACACCAGCTCCTTGCACCCTACCTGGCTGCTGGGGGGCAGAGCACCACCACGTCGGTACCAGGTGACCTGGGGATGGCCTTGCCCGGCCACCATGCAGTTGAGGTCCAGGGTCTGTCCCTCGGTGACGGAGGCAGACGAAGTCTCGATCCTCACAGGTGGTGTGACACCCACAGCTGGGGAGCAGCGGGGTCAGTAGGTACAGCCACCCCTCAGTCATGCTCTTGTGTCCCCTCCCAGTCCCCATTCCCAGTACCATATGAGGAGCCAGCACCGGTCTGAATGGTGACAATGAGGGATGTCTCATGTGTGACACTGCCTGTGGTCACCCGGCACACATACTCGCCCGAATCAGCTGCTGACACCTGGGGGATGCGCAGGCGGGTGCCCGACACCTGGGGGAGCACACATCAGATGAACACCTCGACATCCCAAAACCCTTCTTTCTGCCTCAAAATGCTCCCCTGACATTTCCACCTACCTGGTGCTTGGCCGGCAGAGACCCGCCACGCTTGTACCACGTGACAGTGGCCTGGCCCTGGCTGGCCACAATGCAGTCAAGGTCCAGAGTCTGTCCCTCAGACACAGAGGATGACGAGGACTCAATGCGTACCGGGGGTGTGACTCCAGAGGCTGGGGATGAGGGCGGCACAGTCACCCCATGGGGACATGTAGTGACCCTAACCCATGTCCCCATCCCTTTCCAGCCCCCACTCACGGTAAGAGCTGGCCCCGCTGGGCTGGATTGTCACCATGATGCTGGCTTCCTTGGTGGTGGCCCCACTGCTCACCCGGCATACGTACTCACCCGAGTCAGCCGCTGTCACCTGCAGCAGCCGCAGGCGGGAGCCGGACACCTGTGTGGGGAGAGAGGGACATTGGAGCTGGTGTGGGATTTCTGGGGCTTGCACAGGGGCCTTTGGCTTGCAGGGAGACATCTGGGCCTGCATGGAGCCAGGAGAGCTTGCATGGGACCATCTGGGCTTGCACAAGTGCCATTTGGTCTTGCACAGGACAATGCAAGCGGCCACTTGAAACTGCCTGGATGCCAATTGGGCTTGCATGGGGACATGTGGCATTGCATGGTGCCACTTGAGCTTACGTGGGACCATTTGGTTTTGCTCAAATGCCATGTGTGCTTTGACAGGACCAATCAAGCTTGCACAGGGCTGGTTTTACCTGAGGACATCTGGGCTTGTGTGGGGACATTTGAATTTGCTTGGGGACATCTAGGCTTGCATATAGCCATGTGGCCTTGTATAGAGCCATAGATCAACCCCAACCTTCCCTACCTTAGGGACAGTCCCCTCTGCATCCCCTACCTGGTGCCTGGCTGGCAGGGACCCGCCACGCTTATACCAGGTGACAGTGGCTTGTGCTGGGCCGGCGATGACGCAGTTGAGGTCCAGGGTCTGTCCCTCAGTGACGGTGGAGGCTGAGGACTCGATGTGTAATGGCGTTGTGCCAGCTGGGGCTGGGGACAGAGATGGGAGAGTAAGAGACAGCATCGTGCACCACCACTTATGTCCCACCTAGGGGCACCAAGATCCTGGGAGGCCAGGAGCAGGACCTAGGCTGTGCCATGCCCCCAGCTGCTAGGGACACAGAAGGTGTCCAGCTCCATCCCTCCCTGCTGGGTGCTTTCTGTATGGCTGCATGGCAGCTCTGCACCCCTACGAGTGTGCATGCAGGGCTGTCCCCAAAAGCTGTTACCAGGTGGGAGCTGGTAACAGTGAACCCAGAATGAGTACACACATGGGTGGCAGCTCCATGGAGTGTCACCCACCCGCAGGTAACACCCCTGTTCCTACCCCGTCCCCACTCACGGTAGGAGCTGGCCCCACTGGGCTGGATTGTCACCATGACGCTGGCTTCCTTGGTGGTGGCCCCATTGCTCACCCGGCACACATACTCCCCTGAGTCGGCCGTTGTCACCTGCAGCAGCCGCAGGCGGGAGCCGGACACCTGTGGGGAGGGGACAGAGGGACACTGAACTCCATGTGGGGCTGTTTGGGCTTGCATGGGGACACCTGGTCTTGCATGGGATCACCTGGGCTTGCATAGGACCATGGGTCAAATCCAGCCATCGCACCCTGAGGACAGTCCCCTGCACATCCCTTACCTGGTGCCTGGCTGGCAGGGACCCACCGCGCTTGTACCAGGTGACAGTGGCTTGTGCAGGGCTGGCAATGACACAGTTGAGGTCCAGGGTCTGTCCTTCAGTAACAGTGGACGATGAGGACTCGATGCGCAGCGGTGTCGTGCCACCTGAGGCTGGGCAGAGAGAAAGGAGGGTGACACTGTGACAATGGCTGAGCCCCACTGGCAGGAGCACACGAGAGCCAGCTCGGTGCTGCAGCACATGAGGGACAGCCCATGGGCAATGTCACCCCTGGTCCCCACTCACGGTAGGAGCTGGCCCCGCTGGGCTGGATTGTCACCATGACGCTGGCTTCCTTGGTGGTGGCCCCATTGCTCACTCGGCACACGTACTCCCCTGAGTCAGCCGCTGTCACCTGCAGCAGCCGCAGGCGGGAGCCGGACACCTGTGGGGAGGGGACGGGGGACACTGAACTCCATGTGGGGTTGTTTGGGCTTGCATGGGGACACCTGGTCTTGCATGGGATCACCTGAGCTTGCATGGTTCCACGGGGCAAATCCAGCCATCACACCCTGAGGACAGTCCCCTGCACATCCCTTACCTGGTGCCTGGCTGGCAGGGACCCACCGCGCTTGTACCAGGTGACAGTGGCCTGCATGGGGCTGGCAATGACACAGTTGAGGTCCAGGGTCTGTCCCTCAGCCACCGCGGAGGAGGACGCCTCAATCCTGACAGGAGGCTGGCCACCTGAGGCTGGTGGTCCTGGAGGGGGAGGGAGTGATGGCCAGATGATGGTGTGACACCTGGGGCCACCCATGGCCACCCGCATTGCAGAACCCAGACTCACCATAGGACAAACCAGAACTGGACACAACGGTGACGATGACAGATGCCTCCCGGACACTGGTCCCTGAGCTCGCCCGGCACACGTACTCGCCTGAATCAGCCACGGTGACATGGGGGACACGGAGACGGGACCCTGATACCTGGTGGGGACACATCAGTGTCAGAGAGAGGAGCACAGGGCAGCATTTGGGATGGCCTTCTGTTTCCTGTGCCCTACCTGGTGGCCTGCAGGCAGGGAGCCGCCGCGCTTATACCAGGTGACGGTGACGTGGCCAGGTCCTGCCACCACACAGTCCAGGTCCAGAGTCTGTCCCTCAGTCACAGAAGGTGAAGAGGATTCGATGCGCACAGGTGGTGCAGCTCCTACAGGAATCAAGGTGGGCTGTAGGACCAGCAGGCACCCAGGGCACCCCAAAACTAACCCCAAACCCTGTGGCATCCCCAAAATGGCATCCCCAACCCTTACCTGGCACCACCACCACCTCGATGCTGGCACGGGCTGTGCCGGCAGCACTGGTGCCCACGCAGAGATAGACGCCACCGTCAGCAACAGTGATGGAGGGGATGAGCAGTGTGGCGATGTCAGTACGCTCAGAGCGGGACTGCAGCATGGGGACAGGGTGAGTGGTACCTGCAGCATGCCACCAGACCCCAGAGCACCTCCAGGTGCTGCAGCCAGCTCACCTGGGGTGGCAGGGTGCCACCCTGCTTCTCCCAGGAGATGGTGGCAGTGGGTGACCCGGACACACGGCAGTACAGCCGCACCGTTGAGCCCTCCTGCACCTCTGTCCGCTCTGGGCTAACCTGCACCCGTGGCTCATCGGCACCTGTGGGCAGCATGTGTTCAGTGCCAGCACCGGGATGGGGACATCAAGGACATCAGAGGACACGGGGGACGTTGGGGTGTGATGCTCACCTTGCACACGAAGGTAACCCCGTGCCATGTCCTGCCCGGCGCTGCTGCGTGCACGGCACGCGTAGTGCCCCTCATCAGACGGCTCGACAGCACTGAACCGCAGCGTGTCACCCTGGACAATCGCTCGCGGTGGCAGCGCACCTGCAGGGACACAGGCACCATGTCACCCCCCCTGCATCCCCCAGCCCAGTCCCCACGTCCCCACACATGGTCAGCACCTACCGAGCCACTCGAGGGTGGGCGTGGGGCTGCCGGTGGCCACGCAGCGGAACTCGGCTGGCTGCCCCACCACCACGCTCAGCTGCGCTGGCTCCACGCTGGCGGTGGGGGCAGTGGCAGTGGCAGCTGTGGTGACAGGTGGCGGGGGCTCAGGGTGCGCCAGTACCCTCCAGGGGGTGGCACAAAGCAGAGCAACGGCGTGGTGTGGGGTAAGCGGTGGAGCCCGGCATGCAGCAGGCAGGGGGTGTGCGTGGCCCCAAACGGGTCCCCATGTGGTGACTTACCCGGTCTGTGCCCCTCCATAAACTCAACAGGTCCATAATACATCTGGGTCTTCGAGGGGGCTGCAAGGGGAGGGTCAGGTTTAAGTTTGGTGGGGCCCACCACCCCAGTGTCTGGGTTCCAGCTTTTCCAGGAGGAGCTTTCACCCAAATGACACTTGGGATTCCCACTGCTCAGCCCCTGCCCATTTGGAAGTACCCCTCGGGGCTTTTGCAGGGGGAGGAACGCACCCTGGACATAGAGTGTGGCTGTGCCCTCGTCCATGTCCAGCATGTTGGAGCCAGTGCATACATAAACACCAGCGTCCTCCGGCTGCACGTTGCGGATGGTGAGGATGCCGTTGAAGTCCATGGCGCGCGACGGCAGCGTCCCGTGGTTCTGCCGTGTCCACACCAGGGTGTAGGCAGGGGACTGGGGGAGGACAGGGAGTGAGGAGGCACCCAAGGGTGCTTGTAGGACCGGCATGGTTGGATGGGCACCCAGGGTTGTCTGTGTGCCCTGCATGGCACCATGGGGATCCACACGGGGACAGATGGGCACCTAAATGTGTTTCCACCCCTGGGTGGACACTCAGGGGTGTCTGTGTGGCATACGCTGCTGCGTGGGGGTGTCGGGGCTTCTTTGGGACCTTTATGGCCTGGTAGACACCAAAGGATATCCCTGAACCCTGGGTTCAGGTAGGTGCCCAGGGGTATCTGCGTGTCCCTGTGGGTGCCTAAGGGTGGCTGTATGGTGATGTGGGCACCCACAAGGCCCGAAAGACCCAGGGAGCACCCATGGGTGCCCGTACTTCCCAAATGACCTAGAGAGCACTCACAGGTTTCCACGTCCCCTATGAGACATACTGAGCTTTCAGGGGTGCCCGTGCCCCCTGCTCACCTTGCTCTTGGCTGTGCAGATGAAGGTGACGTCAGCCCCAGGCTTCACTCTCTGCACCCTCTTCTCCTCCACAGTAACAGTGATGGGCTTGGTGGGGGTCTCTGTGCACAGACAAGAAGGCTGAGCCCCATCCCCACCCTTGTCCCCTGTCACCACCCCACCACCCGCCATGCCCTACCGGTGACGATGACCTCGGCACGGCTGGTGTTGCTATGCTGCAGATTGCGGCAGGAGCAGACATAGACACCAGCCTCAGAGGGCTGGATGTTGGCGAAGTGCAGCTCCTCACCTGGGGGCATGGGGTGGGTGAGATTGCCATGTCCCCATCCTCATCTCTTGTCCTCATCCCCATCCCCATCCCTGCCCCATCCATGTCCCAATCCCTTTGGTTTCTTGTGGCTGTTCCTAACTATACGCATCCCCATCCGTGCCCTGTTCCTGTCCCAGCTCCTTGTCCCCATCACTGCTTCCAGCCCTGTCCCCATCCCAGGACCTTGCCTTGCCGCCGGCTCTGGGCACTGCTGGGCAGGGGCCGCCCATCCTCCCGGGACCAGTGGTAATACAGGGGAGGTTCCCCGCTGGCTTGGCACCGCAGTGTGACCGCACTGCCCTGTGGCACCGCCGTGCGCGGTGGGTGGACACGGACAGCAAGCAGGGACGGCGAACCCAGCGGGACGCAGGTCTGGCCCCTCACACTGGGGTCCCCTGTGTAGCCTGGAGCACACCTGTGAGGGACACAAGAGGAGGATGCAGGGGATGATATAGGGATGGGGATATCAGGGTAAGGAAATGACAATAATAAGGGTGATGATTTGGGGGAAGAGATATCAGGATGGAGACACTGGGGTAAGTGATACTCAGGTGAGGATGTGATAATACTGGGGTGATGAGGCTGGGGAGAGGATAAGGGGTGATGACATCGGGTTGAGAAATCAAGGTGAGGATGTTGGGACAAAGATATGGGAATGTCAGATTGTGCATATTGGGGTGGGGATACTGAGGTGGGGCTATTGGGGTGTGGATGCTGGAGTGCAGACATTGGGGTTGAGATACAGGAGGGATATCGGATTGGGGTAATAATATTGGGGCGGGAACGTTCATGTGGGGATGAAGGGATGAGAACATAGGGGGGATATCATGATGCGGATTTGAGGTGATTGTATCTGGATCGTGATACGGGGATGGAGATTTTGGAGTGGAGATGATACACGGGGTGAGAACATGAATATAGAATATATTGTGAATATATTGTGGTGAGGACAACCAGGTGGGGATATCAGGATGTTGAAAGGGGGTGGGGACGTCCAGGTTGGTTGTTGGGGTGGGGATATTGGGATGATAATGTGAAGGTGAGCATATCAATGCAGGTACACTGAGGTCCAGATATCAGAGTGGGTGAGGATACTGGGGTGGGTATACCAAGGTGGGTACTTCAGGGTGAGGATAATGGGGTGGGTCCATCAAGAGGAGGACACAGGGGTGGGTATATCACGGTGGGTATATTGGGGTGCCCCCGTGCTGCTCACCGCTCGCAGTACTGCCCGGTGTATCCTGGCGCGCAGGCAGTGCAGCGGTACCCACCACCTCCCAGGCTCTCACAGGTCCTCGAGAACCTGCAGGGACAGTAGGGCAGCATAGGGCCATCCTCTCCCCGTGCCCACAGCCCCCAGCACTCACTGGTTCTCCGGGTGCAGCAATGGGCAGGCGCAGGGCTGGCAGTCCTCAGGTGTGCCAGCAGTGGCATCCCCGTAGAAGCCAGGCGCACACTGATCGCAGAAATCCCCTGCAGTGTTGTGCAGACAGCCCTGTGGGGCACACAGCAGCAGGGGGATGGTGCTGGGAGGTGCCCCCAACACCCCAAAGCACTGCATGCCACCAGTAGCCCTCCCAACTCACAGAGCAGAGGCCGCTCTCAGGGTGGCAGGTGTCAGAGTGGCCATTGCACTCGCAGAGCTCACAGTGCCCCAAGTACAGGCCACCCCCGGTGCGCGTGTAGCCAGGAGCACAGTCCTGTGGGGCAGAGGAAGACAGTGTCAGTGCTGTGGCCACATACGAAGCCCACAGGCTGGGCAGGACCAGGCAGGCCGCACCAGGCCCCACTTGGTGTGCAGGGTGGTGCAGGCCGCACCAGGCCCCATGTGGTGTGCAGGGTGGTGCAGGCCGCGCCAAGCCCCACTTGGTGTGCAGGGTGGTGCAGGCCGCACCAGGCCTGCAGGCCTTGTAGGCCCGGCTCACCTGGCAGGACAGGCCGCGATAGCCCGGTGGGCACCGGCACTCTTCCACCTCTGGTGCCGGGGGCAGGCCGGGCCGGGGGGGCACAGCTGTGTCCATGCTGAGGGCGGCGATGGCGGCCCAGGCCGTGCTGCTGGCATAGGTGGCACGGATGAGGATCTCGTCTAGGTCAGCCAGTGCCATCATCAGGTGTTCCCGCGTGGCCGGCTGCCCATCCGGCCGCTGCCAGTGGTGCTGCGGGCAGGGGGTGATGTCAGGGGTGCATCGCCTCAGTGCACCCCCTTGGAGGATGAGGACCAACTGAGCCCAATTCTCCTACCTCCCGGAAAATGACCTCAAAGGCACGCAGTGTGCGGGGTGGCAGTTCAGGCTGGTAGGCCACCAGTGTGATGTCGTTGCCCTGTGGGTGATGGGGGGTCAGCACATCCCACTGCCAAACATCCCCCCTCCCCCTAATCACCTACTGACCGTGATCTGGATGTCAGCATCAGGCAGGGGACCCCCCCGGCCCCCTGGGGTGTAGGTCAGGGTGTAGCGGAGCCGTCCACCATAGGAGCCCACCTATGGGTGGGAAAGGGGTGGTGGGAACTGGGGGGCCCGGTGCAAGTGTGGGCTCCCCTCAGGGCAGCAATGGGGGCTGCCACTGGGAAAAGGATGTGGGGAGGTGGGGGGTGGGAAGGGAGAGGGGGAAAGGGAAGGGAAAGAGGACATGGAACGGGGAGGGAAAAAGTGAAAAGATAAAGGAAAAAGAAAACAAGGAGAAAGGGAAAAAGGGGAAAAGGTGGAAAAGAGAAAGAAGGGGAAAAGGGAAAAAATAGTGGGAAAAGGGGAAAAAGGAAGAAGGAGAAATGAAGAAAGGAAGGAAGGAAAAAGGAAGAAGAAAGGAAGGAGAGAGAAGAAAGGGAGAAAAAGAAAGCGAGAAAGGAGAAAAGGAGAAAGGAAAAAGAAAGAAGAAAAGACCAAAAGGAAAAAGAAAAAGGAAAAAAGAAACAGAAGGAGAGTTGGAAGAATGGGGACCCAGAGGTCCCCATCAGCCCCATGGAGGGGATGCCCACAAGCCATTACCTTGTCACCCAGGTAGGGCTGGGGCAGCTGCCAGTAGTAGGACTCCGGGGACAGCTCCCCAAAGCGCCCATAGGTAAGCTGGGGCCCCTGGCTGCCCATCTCCACACTGAAGCCGGTGGCCACGCGGGTGCTGCGCTGGCGGTTCACCAGCGCAAAGCCCTGCCAGCTCCCCGCAGCAAACGGAGTTCGCACCTGTGGGACAGGGTAGCTGAGTGCCTCAGGGACACTGAGGGATGGCAGGGATCTGTGGGGCCTGCGGGGATGGGGGACTCACTGTGTCACGGGAGTAGGAGGTGCTGGTGCAGTGCTGCACAATGCCCATGCAGAAGCAGGGCAGGCAGCCCACTGGGTTTTCGGCACTCAGGTGGAAGTGGTGGGGGCGACAGGTGGCACACTGCGGGCCCTCCACATTGGCCTGTGGGATGGGACAGGTGACGCTGTCATTCCCATCCCGGTACAGGGACAGGGCACAGCATGGGGGACGTGGTTTACCTTGCACTGGCAGAGTCCACTGGCATCACACCGCTCACTGATGCTGCCCTGCACGTCACACTGGCACTGGCCACCAGCAGCCCCTGGCTCTGGGGGTGGCAGGGGGGGAAAGAGGTTAACTAGGGTCCCCAGCATCAGCATGAGGACACCGCGTTTTCCCCTCCCCAAGGCTCACCATGGCACAGCTCTCCCCGCAGTGGGTCCCCCACGTAGCCAGGCAAGCACCTTTGAGGAAGGAGGAAATAAGGCAGTGAGAGGGGTCCTCAATCCCCCCATGTACCTCCTTGCCACCACCGTCCCCTGCACCTCTCACAGAGCCGCCCGGTGTGTCCTGGAGCGCAGGCGCTGCATGTGGGCTGCCCGTCTGTGTCCTCAAAGCAGCTCCTGCATGGGACAGGAGGACAGGGTGATGGGTGAGCCCCAGCTGGCAGCCCTGATGACACAGAGGGGGCTGGAGAGCACCTACTGGCTGTCGGTACGGGGACCGTGGCATGGGCAGGGGCGGCAGTCGCCTGGGGTCCCGTGGGTGGCATCGCCATAGTAGCCAGGCTGGCACTTGTCACACTGAGCACCCTCCGTGTGGTCCCGGCAGCCCTGGTATTGTGTGGAGAGGATGATGCTGGCACAACGAAGGGTCCCCACTGTATTCCCCGTACCATCCCCACAACAGCACCATGCTCACTTGGCACTCGCCGGTCTCAGGGTGGCACTCAGTGGTGTGCCCATGGCACTGACAGCGCTCACAGGTGCCCAGGTATAGCCCGCTGGTGCTGCGTGAGTAGCCCACGTCGCAGTCCTGCAGGGACAGGAATGGTTGTGGGCCACCAGCCGCGTCCCCAGGGCCGTGGGGACAGTGGGGAGCTCACCTGGCACGAGGGACCGCGGTAGCCGGGCGGGCAGGTGCAGTCTTCCACCTCCAGTGCCAGCGGCCGGCCAGTGGCATGGGGCACGGCCACATCCAGACGGACATCGGCAAGCCTGTGGGGTGAGACAGGACATTCCCATTGCCCTTCCTGCGCATCCCCCATCCCCAGGCAGCGTCACCCACCCCACTACCTGCTCTCTGTTGGCTGCTCTGAGTAGGATGCACGGATCATGAGGACATCGATGTCAGCCAGGGCCATCAGGAGGTGCTCCCGGGTGGCATCACGCCCATCCGCTCTGCGCCAGGCGCGCTGTTGGCACAGCCCCGTGGTGACCAACAAGTCCCTGGAGCCCCCAAACCCACCCCAGGGGGACATCGGCTCTCACCTCACGGAAGGGCACGGTGACGGTGGTAGGGACACCGAGCATGGGGCTGGCATCAGAGAAGTACTTGAGGGATATCCCATTGCCTTGCAGCAGGACATCAGGCTGGTGCTGCAGCAGCTGGGCACCTGCTGGTGCGTGGTGTGTCACCGTGTACTTCAGCTCACCTCCATACGACGTCACCTGCACAAGGACAGGGCTCAGCCGGGCTCAGGGGCACCCAGCAGTCCCCCTGTCCCCGCTGCGGCACCTTGTCTCCAGTGAAGGATGAGGGCAGCACCCAGAAGTAGACATCACGAGGCAGCGTGTGGAAGTCTGAGAAGACGAGTTCCCTTGTGGCGGCAAAGCGTGAGCCCTTGATTGCTGTCCTCGTACCTGCCAGGTTGGCCAGGTGCAGCGGTGCCACCTCCTCAGAGGTGACACGGACCTGCAGCAGTGGGGGGACAGGGCCATGGGCACCCATGTTGGGGTACAACGTGGCACAGCATGGCACAGCGCGACATAACATGGAACAACGTGGCGCTGCACGTGACATGGCACGACATGGCACAAGACAGTGCAGTAGAGCATGGCGCACGATGGCATGGCACAACGTGGCACACCACCACCCACCTGGTCACGGCTCCAGGAGGAGCTAGCGCACTGCCGCGAGACGCCCATGCAGAAGCACTTGAGGCAGCCGTCAGGGTTGGCATCGCTCAGGTGGAAGGTCCCCACGGCACACTCATCGCACTGCCGCCCTGTCACGTTGGGCTGCAGGAAAGGGACGAGCATTGGGAAACTGGTGGCCATGGGGATGGGGAAACCGGGTTCTGAAGGGGTCTGGATTGGGCGTGGGGGGAAACGGAGTGGGTCCAATGGGGGTCAGGATTGGGTGCCACGGGGCCGGGGCCAGCAGACACCCACCTTGCAGCGGCACGTGCCACCCACCGCGTCCTTGCCCCCACGTGCATCGCACTTGATGAGCTCCTGGCCTGTGGTGAGAGGAGGGTGAGGGCGGGCAGAGCCAGAGGGGATGGAAGGGACGTGGGGGACACTCACCAACGCGGGTGCACTTGCCACCAGGCTGGATGGGGTCTCCCTCGTACCCCGGGGCACACCTGTGGGGGACATGGGGTGGTGGGAGGAAGCCAGGGGACATTCGCTCTCAGATGGTGCTTCGCCCCCATCCTGCAAACCCACCTCTCACAGCGGCGACCAGCATAGCCGGGGGCACAGGCATCACAGGTGGCCTGGCCATCTGTGTCCAGGAAGCACGACTCGGAGAACCTGCAGCGAGAGTACGGTGATGTGGGGATGGCAATACAGGACCAGGATGTGGCACCAGCCCCTGCACAGTGTGGCACCCACCTGCGGACCGACTCAGTGTAGGGGCAGGGGCAGGGGCGGCAGGCAGTGGCCGTGCCCTGCGTGGCGTCACCAAAGAAGCCAGGTTTGCACTTCTCACATTGGGGACCCTCGGTGTTGTGCTGGCAGTTCTGGGGGGCGGCGAAGGGTTTAGCAGCACCGTCCCACAGCCAAGCAGCCGTCCCCCACATCCCCATACTCACCAGGCAATGCCCGTAGACCTGATCACAGGTGCTGGAGTGGCCATGGCAGCTGCAGCCGGAGCACGTCCCCAGGTAGGGGCCCTGCGGCACCCTCTCGAAGTTGGCAGCACACCGCTGGCATGACAGCCCTGTGTAGCCCACAGGGCACCTGGGGACACAGCGGTGTGACGCTGGCACGGCAGAGGTGCCACCACACTGGTGGGAGCATTGCTTTGCCACTGCCAGTCACCTGCACTCCTCAACATCCCCAGCGGGTTCCAAGCCAGTGTCCCCCGGGCCGGTGACATCCATGGCCACGTCACTGAGCCCCACGCTGGCCATGCGCCCATCATACACCGCCCGCACCAAGATGCCCTCCAGCCTCTGCAGCACCATCAGCAGCAGCTCCCTGCTCACTGGCGCACCTGTCTCATCCTCCCAGTGGTCCTGCCGAGGATGGTGACACCGATGTCACCAAGGAGTGCCACCTGTGACCATTGGTGACGGTCGGCACCTATCCCCAGCACACCCACCTCAGTGAAGGGGATGCGGCGGCGGTTGAGGACATCGGGCTGGGTGTCCCCGGTGCGTGCCCGGAGCTGGCGGCCGTGGCCCCGCAGCAGCACATCGGGGCGTGGAGCTGGCTCGGGGGGCCCTCGGCCCAGCCGGTAGCGCACACCATAGCTCAGAGCTCCCCCATAGGCATCCACCTGGCAGCAGAAGCATGGGGTCAGCGGTGGCAATGGGATGTACCCCAGCCCCGTCGCTGTCCCATAGTGGTCACCTTGTCACCCAGGAATTGGGCCGGTAGTGCCCAGAAGGCATCGAGGGCCAGGAAGCGCCGGGACAGGTCCAGCAGCTGGAACTCCTCAGTGGCCATGTCCACGTGCAGCTGGGTGGCTGACAGGGCTGGCACAGATGGGGCCGATGGCACCGTCACATTGACACCTGAAAGGGGAAACTCAGCTCTGCACATCCCCAAACCCTGTGCCCCCCCC
>PPHD01006647.1:0-24205 GCA_002909625.1 Bambusicola thoracicus
CTCGCGAGCAACCGCCCGCCCGGGGGCTGCCCCGCCGCCCCTGCCCCCGGGGGGCCGAATGGGGGACGCCCGGCACCGGGGAGGGGGCTCTGAGCCGGGCGGGCCGAGCGGCGGGGCGGGAGCCGCCTCTCCCCTGCGGCGGCTCCGGGCCTGCGCCCGCCTTCCTCTTTGCCGCCGCCGCGGTGGCGGTGGCTGCTGTGGCTGCTGCAGGGAGTGGAAATTTCCACTGTGTCCGCCCCCTGCTCCCCCCGCCGTGCACACACGCGCACCCGAGACCGCACGCGGCGGGGGAGAGGACGGTGCCGGGAAGCCCCCGCGCCTGCCCCGGGGCCGCTGATCCCACGCAGTTGGCTGAGGTGCCCGCAGGTGGGCACCCAGAGGCACACTTCCAGAACCTTCCACGGCCCCACCGGGGTGATTGTGTGGCCGGGGCGCATCTCACCCAGAGCAGTCTCACTGATGTGGCTTGCCCGTGTCGTTGGGGTTGTATTTCTCCACAGCATGGGCACGTCGCTCTGGGGCACACCCTTCGCTCACGTGTATGTACCTAAGAACATCCCAGAATATAGCGTTGGAGCTGGATTTATAGACTGATCTCATCCTGAGTTTTGAAGACCTTCTGGGCTTCGTGCAGCACCTGAGGTGCTCTTGGCACTGAGGTGGGATCTTGGCAGCACAGGAGTGTGAGCATTGCCGGCCGGCACAGGCTCAGCCCACTGCTGTGGTACCATGAGGGTCCCCCACAGCCTGAGAAAGGCTGTTGCTATGTGGTTGCTGCTGTGGACAAACTATGCTGATTTGCCTGGGCCGAAAAGCAGCTGTGGGGATGAGAGGCAGGGCCACCATGCCATGGCTCAGGGTGAAGAGGAAGCAGGAAAGAAGGCAGACTTCAAAATTAAAGAACTTTAATGAGATCTCTAGGATCCCAGTACCCTGATTTATTGCTGCGTACCCTTGCTCCATCCTACAGCAGGCTCTTAGGCTGAAAGTCCTACAGTCCTCTAGGCTCCTCATCAACATTGCCTCCAACAAAGAAAACCCTTCATCTCTTTTACATACAATCTTAACCTCCCCTTAAAACAGAACCTGAATTCATACCTCACTCTTCATCAACGTGTTCTCATCTCAAACACAAGCTGCCGGCCTACAGCTCCACTCCATCCAGAGAGTCCTTGGTGCTCTTGTCTATGCCCTTCTCCACCAAAACAAAAACCAAACTACCATCAGTTCAGCATCACTTGCTTTCTCTGTTTGCACAGTGATGATACGGTGGCTGGTAAAATGAATCCAAGATGCAAGTGCTGCTAATTGAGAACTTTTCCCAGCGCTTCCCACAGCAACTTGTGGCACAGCCAGCACTAGTGATGATGCAGGCCTTCACCAAAGCGGAGCTGTAGGTCATTCCCTACAGGTGGTATGAGGCAGCACCCACACAGGCTTTGTTTCAGCAGCCATTTTTTGTGCCCCGTTGTTAGCTGTCAGCTGTTCAGGACTAATTGCCCGTGTACAAGTATACTCCCAGTCTACACCCCCCAGCTCAGGTGTGCTTTGGCTGTAATCGTCCTTCTGCCAGCTGGCAGGTATAACTGCCTGTTCTTGCAGACCTTCCCTGGTTGTTTTGCTTTGGTTTTGTTTTGTTTTTGGTACAGTGTTGTGCAGAATGCGTCTCTTTCTTGTTCTGAACAGCTGCCTGGGTCCTTCCAGAGGAAATCAAGGTAGTTTGCAAATAGCAGTCCCCACGGAGGATAGAGGCCAGGTACTCCTGCCATACAGACGTGAATGGACGGTACTTCCTACCCTGCTGCTGATGGTGTAAGCGCGCATGAACCACACTGTTCTCATTCCACAGAATGAAACCTCTGCATTCTGCTGCTGTGCCTGCTTCAAACACTCATCTTCCCCTCCCTCCCCCCCCAAAAAGCAGCACATTCAGTTCCAGTTCCTGAGGTCTTTCTCAGAACTTCATGCAAATCCCCAAGACTATATAGTGAGATTTCTAGAACTAGTCACATGCTAGTATTTGATCTCAGCTGCGTATACATTTATATTCACCATTCATAAGCACTTTCAGCTACATGGCACGCTCAACCCCCACAGATACATACCTGCATGGGTACAACAGGCCCTCCCCCTCCTTTATTTGGGAACCTCACTGAAACATCTCCATCCTCCAACACTTTATGTCAAGACCCCACTAACATAAGACTGAACATGAGTCCAGTTATGTCTGTGCTGGAGATTTCTGCATGAGATCTAACAAGTGTGTTCCTGGGTATATTCTCTGAGGGAGATCTTTGCACTTAGGGGTCTCTTGATACGCACATTAGCGATGCAGATACAGTGACTATGACTGTACTTGAATGCTGCACATACATGGGCTTCTGGTTTGGTGTGTGATGCCCACCTATTGCTGTGCACACTCCTTCATGAGCCAGCTGCTGTACACGTCTGTGACATCCCATATCTTTGTGGGAGTTCCTAATGCTTTCTGACTTTCTCATTGCTGATGGAGTCAGTGTATTCACTTCCACTTTGCGTCTTGAAGTTTGTTTGTTCCTCAAAGCATTACCCAGACATATCTGAAGACTGTAGGAAAGTCTCATTTAACATTTAAAGCACAGAGATTGTAGAGGAAGGTCTGAGAAACAGTAGTGAGCATGCCCTAAGAACTCAGAAAGCAAATATAAACCATTCTAATAATTTATTTTTAAAAAGCAGTGTGAAAATGTATGGCTTGAGAGGCCTGAGTCATGACATTTACGTGGTGGAGGCTGAGGGAGCTACAAAGGCAAGCTGTCCTACGTCTGAGCATCTTTCACGTCCACCGGTACACCAGAGAGCAGCACAAAAAGCAATAATGAATATTTGCCCTTTCTGGAAAGGAGCTCTGCAGAGAAGACCCTGGGTGTCCTGGTGGACAACAGGTTGGCCATGAGCCAGCAAAGTGCCCCTGTGGCCAAGAAGGCCAATGGTATCCTCAGATACATTAAAAAGAGCGTAGCCAGCAGGTTGAGGAAGATGATCCTCCTCTTCTATTCTGCCCTGGTGAGACCACTTCTGGAACACTGTGTCCAGTTCTATGCTCCCCTGTTCAAGAAAGACAGGGAACTGTTGGAGAGAGATCAGCTTTGGGCCACAAAGATGATGAGAAGCCTGGAGCATCTCCCTCATGAGGAAAGGCCGAGAGACCTGGGGCTGTTCAGCGTGGAGGAGACTGACAAGAGGGGATCTTATCAATGCTTATAAATAACTGAAGAATGGGAGTCTAGTGGTTGGAACCAGGCTCTTTTCAGTGGTACCCACTGACAAAACAAGGGGCAGTGGGCACAAACTGGAAAATAGGAAGCTTCATCTAAACATAAGGAGAACCTTCTTCATTTTGAGGGTGACAGAGCACTAGAACAGGCTGCCCAGAGGGGTGGTAGAGTCTCCTTCTCTGGAGACACTCAGGACCCAACTGGACAGGGTTGTGTCCCTACAGCTGTGCAACCTGCTGTAGGGAACCTGCTTTAGCAGGGGTTTGGACCTAATGGTTTATCAGAGGTCTCTTCCAACCCTGTGATTCTGATAGGGCACATGATAAAAATATGCCCTCCTGCATGCATATGTAAATGAGAAAGTAATTTGGGAAAAAGCTTTTGGACATGTTTTGGAGAATGGAAAAAATGCTGTGCAATATCCCATAGACTTCTGATGAAGAAGCTAGTCCAGTATGATAGGTTTAAGGGGGAAAAAAGGAAGAAAAAAGATGATCTTCAACAGCCTCTCTAAGTGTATACTGCACCTCTATGATCTTTCTTATGATGGAATAGACCTCATTTTCTAGTAAGTGCTCTGTGCGCCACAGAAAACTTAATACTCTCCTCTTAATAAAAGCTTTAATTTCTAGCTGTGATACATCACACAATACCAAACCAAAATCAGAACTTAGCACAGGTTTAGTACTAGGGTGTAGCCCATCTTCATTGTCAAAGCTGGGCAGATTTTCAGTGTTAGAAAAAAATAGGAACCTGTTGTGGAAAGAGTACTGCCATACACTCACATAGCACCAAGTGTCTTATTTTTATTTACTTGTACTGATGTTTGTCTATAGACATAGGCAGGAATACAGATACATGCCTGTTCTCATTAATCTCTAGTCACCTTCTTGGTAGGGTTTGCAGCTGAGCATTGTACACGTGAGGCAGCAAGAGGTGAACTAGCTAGTGTGAAGTTATTGTGGGAATATCTGCGTGGCTCTGCAGCTGCGGCAGTGATTGTGTTCCAGACCTATCCCAAACAGGTGGTGGGTGGAGCTGGACCAGAGATCTTTTGATCCTGAGGGAGCAGGTGAGCGAGCAAGGCTGAAGGGAAGGAGATTGCAGTAACAGATGTGGCTGTGACAATATAGCTCTTAGACACGTGGTCAGTGTTGTCCTTGGAGGGAGGACTGAAAGGAAACAGCTGAGAAAGGAATGAAGGATGAGAACGGACAAAGTCCTGGATAAAGAACCCAGAGCTGGTATGACTGAGACATGTAGGAAGTAATGCAGAGGAAGTTGGGATGTGATGCTCCCCAACTGGGAGTGGGAGCTAATGAAGAGGTGTAGAAGGGAGAGTGGAGGGGGAAGAAAATGTAAGAATGGATAGAAAAAGACTAGGATGGAGGAAGCAGTCTTGAAGAATACGGCAGGGAAAGATGGGGTATTAGGAAGCTGAATGAAGTATGCTAGAAGAAAGCAGGGAGAATCAAGTATTTCACAGCTTATAATAGAACCACAGATCTGTGGATACTCCCATCCACCCACTAGTCCTCTTCTGTCAGCAAATACCTGCAAGTCTCTGACATAGTAATTTGTCTAATGTTGCCCCTGTTCAGTCACGGATGAAAAGACACTGCTCTCATCAGTTTCCCTGTTAGTTCTGAGTGGCAGGGCTCTCTGTCATAGAACTGAAGGCTCCAGCCCCTATGACATGTACAACAATATGATGCTACACAATGGAAAGGTTTTTCTTCTTTCGCTGTTTGCTTTTTCTAAAAGCTAGCTAATTGCACATATGAAATCTGCTTTAAATGAGGATTAGATTGCAAAATCAATACTACATAATGAGTGTTATTTTATCCTTCCTCTCACTTGCATATGCATTTTCAAATAATTGCAAATAATATAATTGCATACTATTCTTTCCATGGGATCTATGCTACATTTACTTCTCAGAGTGGAGCTGGTCTGGAGCTGTGTCAGGAGCTACACAGTGGAAAAGGCCACTGTCTATAAGAGTTTTTTCCTGATTCAGAACGTGCATTAAGTGACACCATGGAATCGTGAAGAAGGATGAGCTCTTGGAAAAGCAGAGCTCTGCCTTAGGGATGGATTCAATTCCTCCTTTGCTGTATAGTTCTTGTACAGTGCTGAATAAGGTCAGTTAAACCACACTTTTCACAGGTGGCCACAGATTTCATGCTCCTGCTTTCTGGGTCTCTGAACTGAGATTTTGTGGTCTAATTTGTGGAAGTGAATGATCCCAGCTGAAACTGAATTCAGTTGGTGCTAGGCATGTAAAGTGGTCTGAATGCAGAACATATCCTTGAAATAATCAGTTGATTACATGTCTCAGACTGAGTTGTCAGGATCTACAAGACATTAAACTCCAGATAATTCTAACCCATGCCAAAACCATCTTACGCAAGCGGTAACAATTTGTAGCTGGTGATTATTTCCTATAGAAAGGGGAGGAAGAAGCATCCTTCTGCTGTCCATCCTGATACCCCACAAAGTATCCTGCCCACCAAAAGCCCAAGTCCAAGAAGGTGCAGAAAGGCTGCTGGGACTCATCCAGCCCTCACACAGAGACCCTTTACCACTCCTCTGTAAGTGTGTTCATGGTTCTGCCAGGCTGGACCAGGTCAAACACGATTACGTGGAGATGGGAGTGATGGTGGAGGGTCAGGAACTCTGTCAGGGCCCAGTTATTCCAGACTGGAGCGCTGGCTCTGATACTCTGGAAATCAGTCTGTGGTTGGGGAGGAAGACTCATGAGGAAGGCTCAGGTGAATTTTCAAGAATTGCTGAGTGACAGGAAAAAAAATGGGCTTGGGGAGCTTAACTGTGCAAAGAAGGCTCTGAATTAAAAGCTAGGCAGACCAGTGGTATGGGTTCAAAGTTAATTGCAGCAAATGGTAGTTAATGGGGAAGACAAGATGACAAGGAACACCTATAAATGCATGAGCTGGTAGGGAAAGACCCCAGGAAGAAAGCTTCAGAGCCGCAGCAGACATACTATCCATTTCGATGCCCCAGTATATGAGCAGCAGCTTCTTTAAATCTCAGTAAGTGGCTCATTAGCCCTCTGATGTGGTCATACACTGCAGCACACTACGGACAAGAATAAAAGCATAACAGGAGCCCGTAAGAATAATATCAGAAAGGCCAAGGCAAAAAAAAAGGCAATGTAATTAACAAAGAAAAGCGAGGTTAACAGGAAAGCACTCCTATATGTTAGAAGTTAGAGCGAGACAATGGCAAAAATATGATCTACCCTTCAGCCAGGATTGAAAGCTAGTAAGAGGCAACACAGAAAAATCCAAAGTGTTTAATGTCTTTTTCCCAGACTCTTTGGTTAAAAGCATTAACTATGACCAGTCCGGTAACTATTAATGTCTAAAGCTAAGTAGCAGAAAGAATAGAACAGACTAGAGTTGGTCATTTTCCAGCTGGACGGACCTGACAGACCTCATCTGAGGGAGCATGAAACACCAGCTGAAGCAAAACAAGAGCCATTAGGGACCCTTTCCCGCATTATCTGGAGATCAGAAGACTGGGGATGGGCAGTTGCAGTACCCATAATAACAAAAAAAGAGAAGGAGTTTGAGGAGTATAGACAGAGAAAACAGCCTAACTTGAATTCCTGGAAATAAACCGAAACAAGAACTACAACAAACTTCTTTTGTGCATGGGAGGTAATGAAAGGATAAGTAGAGGCCAACAAATATTTGCCAGGAACAAATCATGCTGAACCAAGCTAATTTTCTTCTTCGACAAGTAGCAAGTCTTATGAACAACAGATATTATATATCTTGACTTGAACAGGGTTTTCAACACAGTCTCTTGTGATTTTCTGTAAGAGAGTTAAAACAAAACTACTGTAGAGCAGACTCACAGATGCTTAAAAAAAGAAAAATTATTATCATCTGTTCATTGCTGATGTGGAATGATTATGGAAAGTAGTTTTGCAGATGCTCTGCTAGGGACTTGCACCACTCACTATTTTTGTTGCGTTTTGGAAGATGATGTAGAGAGCACAGTTATCAAATTTGTTGAGAAAGTTCTGTGAGCATCTTAACCGATGGAAGAAATGGTCTGAAAACAGAAAGATTCAGTAAGTTCAGGTATAACCTAATTACATTTAGGCATAAACCCCTGAATGGAGAACAGCCAGAAAGGCAAAAGACCTGCACAAAAATAGGTCGGGGGTTTTGGTAGATCTTAAGCTGACTAAGGATTAACAGTGCTATACTTGCGTAGAGAAGCAAGAGTCATGCTGAAATGTATAAATAGTTTGGGTGAGATGTGAAAGAAGTCCTCCATTCCTGCTCAGTGTTGGTGAGAGATCTCAGTGCGGAAAATGGACTCACTTTTGCCGCTGGACTCAAGGGGAGCATAGGCAAATAGGGAAAGTCCTAGGAGCAACAAAAAGAACTACAAGTCTTAAGGGACTGACCTTGGAGGCCAATGTCTAAGAACTGGATTTGTTTAGTCTAGAGAAAAGAGGACCGGGAAGAAACATGATAACGGTCTTCAAACATGTAAAAGGCTGCTGCTCGCTGGAAGGCAGTAACTCTCAACTCTTAGAAGAAAGCAGGGAGCTTATGTAGTATCTACAGTTACAGTTTCTGTAAGGAAAAACTTGTTAGCTAGGAGGCTACGAAAGCCTTGGTGCCAGTGGAGGTCATTGAGTCTTTAGTACTGATGATTTGAAATGTCTTTAATGAAAGGATCATTGTGTGTGGATGGAAAGGGACATGCTAGAACTAAGGGCAAGAGCTTGTCTGCATAATAACTTGCAGACACATATTTGAAAGGCATACGTTGCATCTGGAGGTGGGGTTGTGGCGTTATGAAAGCATCATCGCTGGGAAAAGCATCTCCGAGTTATCACTAAGTTTTGCACAGCACATGGAACCTCAAAGCAGGGAAAAAGGAACTGGATCTTAAATGCAAACTTGGAGAGGTTGCTGACCCCTAGGGCACTACTTGAGGCTTCTTCCTACCTTCTACAGTTGTAAATAAACACAGCATGTGCCGAAATGGCTGAATTACTGCTACAGGGGCGTCCTATTACATGTAAAAAACAGATATTAAGCCCTGTTTGAAAAATTATCTTATCTGAAAAATTTTTCTAGTTACATCATGTGCGTTTCTGGCCAAAGGAGCTTGAAATCCCATCGCCTGGGAGACAAACAAGCACTAGCATTTCTCCTTTATGAGGAGAATGAAAGGTTTTGTCATGAACCTGAAAGACTGTTTTGTTGCATTACTTTGCAAATATTTGGGAGGCAGCTGTCCTTGTCCTGAGGGCCTGCTATTCTGAAAAGCAAAGCCAAGAAAATGGAGTGAGAAGCAGCAGAGGTGCAAGAGGGAAAAACAAAATGCCTCACGTTGCACAAAACTTTAATGACATGAGTGGGAGTAAAACCCAGGTCTTTGTGGTGTTCACACCAGCACCATCCATCCTCTAGCGCTGCTGTCATATTGTAGCAGTATTTGTTTTAACAGTTGAGTTTCCTTCGCAGAGAACCCGTCTGAAGGTTGAGTTGTGTGTTGGCAATGGCTGCAGACTATGTATATTGCTAACGCATCTTTCTAGTGCTATGAAAGCGATAATGTAATTCTGTGCAATTAAAATGCCGCCTCCTACATGCACAGTGCCTTTCCCTAGTTTTACAGCTGTTTACCATGTTCTGTGTGAGGGTATTTGCTGATAATAAAGTGTGTTGGGGAAATATAATAGCCCGGACAAGGAAACCTAGTATGATCCAATTATTTAATCTAGTTCAAACCTACATTTTTCTCAGAGGAATCCCTAACCCAGATTAATTTAGATATGTGATGAGGTTTGATTCCATCGCTCTTACAAATCCCACAAGCAGAACACATGCAATTTGTTTGCTGCTAGAGGTGCTGACACGTATGTATTCTCATAACCCTGCAAACATATGAGAAAAACAAAATAAAAAAAAAAAGAAAAAAAGAAAAGAAGCAATTCTAATTCTCTCGTTTCAGTGAAGCCCACCTGTCTCCTGTTCCCACGGGGAAAGCCCTGCATCCTTGCATCTGGTTATTCTGTTCCCAAACTGTAGTTTATTGAAGCAAAGGATACTGGTGGCCCTGCCTGCAGCAGGGGGTTTGGAGCTTGAAGACCCTCAAGGTCCCTTTCAACCCAAGCCATTCTATGATTCCGTGATTCTATGATTCAGTCTGCATTCATATCTCTGCCTCTCTTCTGGAGACAGAAAGTTCTGCTCCAGGCTACCATTTAACCAGGTTTCTCTGGACATTTATTCTTTCTCCATTCAAAAATTGTGTCTGGGAAGAAAAGCAGACTGCATACATTTTCGTCAGGACTTTTGGGTATCAGACAGCCTGACTGGAAATGTGACTTAGAGCATGGCTGGTAGATATCACTATCATCTACTCACCTATCACACATACATAGATTGCCTCTGCTTCATGCGCAGTGAGGCTGATGCTTCTAAGATGCATGAGATCTGTTGTGCACGTGTTGTGGAGTTGATTTGTATCTGTATAGGAATTCCAGTGCAGCAGAAGTGCTTTGGATGTACCATGCATTCACAGACCTTCTTTACCACCTTTCAGAGCAAGTCTGGTGGTCTCAAAAGCCTCAGATTTAGTGCAAATGTTATCCAGATGATGCAAATATATTATTATCTGAGAAATCTCTCTGAAAACAAGATATCCTCCATAGGTCTCTGTGGAGATATTAGAAGTACTGAACAAATGAGAAATATTTAGAGTTAATTCTAACTTGCAATATGTGAGCTTTTTTGTTTGTTTTTCAAAGGAGAACAGAGCAGGTAATGATCTGTGGAGAAGAAAGAGGAACATATGGGAAAAATGGTCAGTTTCTGCCAAACATATTTAGCAGGTAAGGAAGCAAATCTACCTCTCCCCAGGCTGCGTGGCACGTAAGCTAGCTGTGACATGCTTTACTCCCACTTTGAGATGTGCTATATATCCCACATCATTCATTCCACTAGATTCAGTAATTCTCTCCTGCATGAGAGTATTCATCGGGCTGCCCCTCTGTTTCATGCTGCCAGCCTGAGAAAGATTGTCATGGGGAAAAATGGGCCTTGCTATTGGTCTTTATGATGGGCTTCTTTATAACGAGGCAACAATTTATAAATGTCTGTAACAATCAGGATCCTGTATTTTTCCCAGTATTAACTCCAGTTCACTGTAGTTACGCTACAGAGGAATTTGCTCCTAGCTAGGAAAGCTATTCAGTGCCATATGAATGATTTCAATTAAAGAATTCAAAATCTTTCAGATAATACAATTATTCCCGCATATGCAACCTGCAGTAGACATGTATGCTGCTAAAACCAGAGGTTTCACATTCTATTTGTACAGATGACTAATGCAGTTACTCAAATTGTACAATTAACATTCATGAAAATGTACTACCCCTCACAAAGGTCAGGCCACTTACAGGTGCATTATGTTATTGATATCCAATCAGGTCACCTGGGGATTATGTAGGTTAATAGTAAGAGGTTTGCTAAAATGATTGTGAAACTTCTGACAATTTATATTTCTCTCTGCATGCAAATTCATTAGCAAAATGCCTTCTTAGTAGCATTTCAAAACCCCACACGACAATGGGACTTCCAAAATGAAAGCAAAATCTTGAATACCTGTCTGAACTACCACAGGATTTGGAATAAAATTACAGATTCGTGTCTGAATCATTTTCTGTTTTTCACAGAAGATAACCCTGGGTCTTGGAAAAGTTATAGACTGCGTGGCATACGCTGCACTGGAATGACCTTGAGAATCTCTTGGCTTTTCCCTTCTCAACAAGCATCGTTAATTGGGTCACGGAGAAATGGCAGGTAGCTCATAAAAGGTCAGCAGCTGGCCAAGGGAGCACTGAATAGCTCAATCTGAAGTTAGGCAGGATGAAGACAGTCACGGTGGGACAAGAATAGTGCTGTAAGAGCCCAGCAGGCATTCCAGCTCCTACCGCTGTGGAAAGCAATGCCCCTTCATTTAGCAGGGAAGTAGGAAATCTCTCACTGGAATCGCTTTTGATGCTGAGTGTTCTGAGGGATCACAGAATCACGGGTTGGAAGGGACCTCAGGAGGTCATTGAGTTCAACCTTCCTGCTAAAGCAGGTCACACAGGCAGGTGTCCAGAGGGGTTTTGAATATCTCCTTAGAAGGAGACTCCACCAGCTCTCTGGGCAGGCTGTTCCAGTGCTCTGTTACCCTGACCATAAAGAAGTTCTTCCGCATGTTAGTACAGAACTTCCTGCGTTCAAGTTTTAGGCCATTATTCCTCGTCCTGATGCAACACACCACTGAGGATGCTTTCTCCAAGTTTCACAAACCATTCCACTTCCTCCTAATGAATATGCAAACATTTCAATTTACATACTTACCTACGCATCTTTAGAATAATCTCACATCATGCAATCAAGAGCAGAAAGTGGGGCTGTGCCCTTGTCTAACTCTGCTCTTTCTGCACTTGAAGTCACACAAGAAGCAGCATAACCTTGCTGAAAGCACTCAGCTGAAGATCCTCTCTAACACGATAGTGTTTCTGCACACAAAACAGGTTTTTCATCCTGGGGTCTTTCAGTCATATGTGTCTAGTAAAATGGCCAAACTTCAGAGGTGCTATCTGGTGATAGAGCAGGATCATCCATGACCACCAAAACTAAGACTCCAACAGATTACTAAGCCCTTCACTCCTTCCTTCTCCCTGCAGATCCAGCCTGCCAAAACAACTGCCCCGGATCTAAAAAAAGGTGCCTATATTTGTTTGTTTTCATCTCTTACATTAATCAAGAAGAGAAAACACTAAATGAGATAGGAAAGTGTGGGCGGGTGGAAAAAAAACAATCACTAGAAATTAAAGTATTACAGATGTTAAATCATCTTAGTGGATATCAGGGAAAACTACATCCTGGGAAAACCATGGTATGGGTTACTGTTGCAGTACAAACCACCAATACAAAGTTAAAAAAAGAGAAAGTAAGGCAATATTCTCTCTGTCTTCAGCACAGATAGATTTTGAGTGATCTGTTGTGCCCAGCTAGATGCATTTATTTCATCTAAAAAATTATCCCAGTGATGCTTTCTAGCTAAACAATGAGTGTACAACAAAGTGATAGTTCTCCTGGGTTTTATATCACTTTGTTTTTACCTGTCTGATTCAACTACTATTATAATTTATGTTCTCTTAAGACAAGAAGCAGATATAGGTTTACTAAATGGTTTCATGGAATGTAGTATAGTGAACGTGTGTACACAATAAGTAACCTTCTGGTGTTTTCACTCATTATATTTTTAAGATTTACTCTTATTAAAATACTAGGTTCTGAGAAACGATTTAGTTAGTTATTTAGAGTTAGGGTAGTGTATGGCTGTATGGCAAACAGGTATTGAATTAGAAAGATTACACTGTTACAAAGTAGAAGTGAAATAAAGATCTTACCCATGTTCTGGGCTTGCTGAAAGATTCTCAGAGGAATGATCTCCAGATAGAGATCCTTCCTCCTGGGGAGTCAGCCTTTAAATGGGGTCTAGGAGGGTCACTGAGGTGAAACTGCATTCACCTGTGCCCCTGCAGCTGACTCAGCGCTCACCTCAGGTGGTCAATCAGAGGTTCAGGCGGTGATTTAACAGTTCCCATACAGGTAGTATGGTTAGGTTGCAGTTGGACTTGATGATCCTTAATGTCCTTTCCAACCCGAGCAATTCTATGATTTATAGCAAGAAATACAACCTGTCTGCATAGTAAATATACTCCATGGTGTATCTAATTCTCATCAAACAAAACCAGTGCATCAATCTACTGTATTTAAATCATGGGCATATGCAAAGCAATACACATTAAGCACTTAATGGCTTTGGAAAAGCTGCTGAATCTTGTAATACAACTTTAGCATAATATCTTCCACGTTCATTGGTGAATGGAGTGGCACAACAGTACAGTTCCGTGCAAGTGAAAATTACAGGCTGGTTCTGCATTTGTGAGCATGAAACTTTCAATTCGTCTGGAATTTTAAAAGTGATTCTATCATGACGGGGAAAAAAAAGAAGCCTAAAATAGGAATCAGGACTTCTGTATTTTTATCTCAGTGATGCTTTCAGGAAAAGTGCTCCACCTAGAAATGAAAGCATACTCTGACCTCCAGACCTGAAAAAAGCATGGGCTTACCAGCTCAGCGCAGGTGTGTTTTGATAGCATAAGCATCATTTCCAATTGTAAAGCTTGTTGTCCTTTTTATGCTCTTAGGGGCATGATGGCTATCCCATTGCATTCGGTGAGTTTGCAGAGAGTTAACTGAATGCAGTGCAGCTACGAGCTCTGCCTCATCTGCAAGAGAGAAAAAGCTCCAGCTTGTTCAGACTCTTTTTTTATTATTCACAGTAAAGTAACAAAACAAAAGCCTTGAAAAACAGCACTGCAAGCAAGCATATCAGAATGTGTACAAACAGAAGATGGGCTATTTCTTCCAGACTTTGAATAAAACCTCAGAAACCTCTCTCAGGACAGCAGCTTCAAAGAAAAAGGAGACAAAAACGATACAAGCAACAGTTGAAATAATTTGCAGCATCTGTTCTTAGCAATACCAACCTATGTCCAAAATCTCTTCCTTCATCTTAGCTTTTGAGAAAATCAGTGGGATTTCCTTCTATTTATAGCCCTGCTGGGTCTGTTCTGCAGTTTAACACACAATTTAACAACACGGCAAGCCTGGCAGGAGCAACAGTGTGTTGAACCTGAGTTACTAAGCACAGCAAGTTGGGGCAAGCATGGAGCCTGGCAAAAGTGCCCACAGCCCTCCCAAGGGAGGGAAGCAATGTACACACATACATGTATGCACGCTTCATTGTTCAGCGACAGAGAATCAAATGGGTCTGCCATTATGAGGTGCCACAGTGATCTTCAACAGCGAATCCCATTTAAAGGAGGACTTCCAGGATTGCTCCAGCAGCCACAAGGGTTTGGGAAAAAGCCACGCTTTTTCTTTCAGTGGAAGGTGATGTCACCTTTACTGGGACTTTCAATGTGTGCGCAGCAACTGTGGTGTTGGTAACACCACCAGAAATGAGGTGAATCTGAAATGCGAGGCTCTGTTTGAAGAGGTTATGACTGTAGTCACAGAATTATTTCTGCAGCAAATGTGCGTGGGGAAAAAAAAAACAACATGCAGAAGAAATAGCAAAACAGATGACAGCTGCAGAAAAGTAGGAAATCAAATAGCCCCTCGCAGAGATGTTATGAATGCTGATACACGAAAAATGTTCTAGCAATTCCCATTTCCGTTGATGAAATTAGATACAAAGAAATGGACACCGTGAAACAGTGAACTGTATCATTGCTTTATGGGATGTGGAATGTCTGTATTGTGTAATAAGATGTTACAAGTCTGCTAGGCAGAACAACTCGTGCTATTCTCAGCAGAATAACTCAGGACATAACAGCAACTCCTTTCCTTATGTTTTAGCATTAAGGGCTGCACAGTTCCCTCCCCGCACAAAATTGTGCAGAGGATATGATACAATCAGTAATTCTCAAGATCGTTTCTTTCCGCTTGCACTTCTTTAACGCGTCCCATTCCCAGTTCTCATGGAAAACCAAGATTTTAAGATAGGAGGTACAAAACACCTACCTCATGTTAATAGTGCAGTAATGCACATAATTACATCCAGTGCTTTTCACCCTCTTCCCCTCCAATACTGGCAGTGCAGTCGCTGACAATTCTGGCGTGCTTCCACTGGCACCACCACTACTCACGCTCAGCGCTGTGCCAACATCCCTTGGTGTAAAATTAGAACAGTTACACCACATCCTCCCCTCCTTTGTTTGCTCACCTATTTAGACAGTGTTTTCAGCTGAGCTTGAGCCGACCGCTCCTATGTGCAAAAAGGGAACCAAGCACAAAGCAAGTGTACTGTCCAGTGCTCCCACTACAGGCTGCGATAACACACGTTGGTGGCAATGGTGAGAACAACCTCTCCACGGTGGTCTCAGACCACTGCAGACACTGGTGGTGCTCCAGGCAGCATTCACACTGGGGACTGTCTTTGCAGGCAGAAAGCCCCCTGCAGCAACGTTCCTTTAGCTTCTCTGCTGGTAGAATATGTGCTATAAAGGCTAAAGTCTCAGCTGTAGCCAATGGTTAAGCGACACGATGTTTTCACTTTGCTGGGGTAACTATACAACGATCTTTCCATGTTTCCTTCAACAAATCCTAGCAATCACTGTTACTGCCTGTGACCATTTCCATGGAAATGTTATTTGTCTGGTGTCTGGTGTGGGCCGGGCACAGTGCCCAAACTACTTACAGGTTGCTGACCTGTGTCTCTCCTGCCCGTGGTCCTGACTCTTCAGCAACTCCAAAGGAACGCAAACATGTGTATACAGTACACACATATGTGTTCATGGGGGAACTATGGAGTCTGTTTAACTTTCAGCCAGATCAAACCCAAGATTTGGCTGAACAAACAGCCAAATAAATGCTACCGCTGGCAAGAAGAGACGGGAGGAATAAACATGCGGGGAGGAAAGAGCCACAGAGGAAATGTAGGACCACACTTTTTGGTGGCAATGTTAACATAAAACGGTGGAGCTGCACTACCAGAATCACTGTAATCATGTATTTTTGGTGGCTTAAACTGCCGTGGGAACTGTGCTACCCACCTGCAGTGGAGATGCACACAGGACACTGCTCAGGCATCGCTCCAGGAGAACGTGGGCTGCAGAACTGGGCTGCAGGACTTTGGGGTGAATGCACAACACAAAAATGATGAAGAATGGAAAGTGATGAGACAGAAATTCAGTTATCTGTAAGGAACGGCAACCATTTGTAAGAAACAAAGAATTTGTTTTTGCAAGTGTTTGCGGTGGACTGTTTGACAACCACGCTGGAAAGCACAACAAAACTGCACTCAGAAACATAAGCAAAATTTGCTGCCTTAACCTGAACTTCCCAGGCTCTGAGCATTTCTAAGTCTTGAAGCTGAGCAATCCCGTTATCAATATGAAAATGCCAGAGAAACTGGAACGCTTCATCTTTGCTCTCTTTTCTGTCTTTCTGAAAAAATAAAAGCCTTTTACCAGTTCACAGTCAGGCTCTGAGTCAAAGCCCTGCCAAAAGGAATAATTAACAATACTGAAATCGTTCCATCTTGTATAAATAATGGTCTCATCCCTCAATTTCTATATAGATCAGTTATGTGTTTCTTTTCATTTGACAAAGGAAATAGATTTAGCTCTACCTATAGATAAAAAAGATAGGTATAGATATCATACAGCAAATGGCTGTTAAAGTTTTGAATCAGTTCTCTTGAAGTTTTGGTGTGTTCTATCCTGTTTTTATTCCATAACATCCCCAGCAAGCCCTCTGTATTGTCCATAAGGGATGTCCTGGTTTGAACAGATTATTTTGCTTTCTCACGTTCAGCAGGCTGTGTCCAAAATGTCTGTACCCTGAAAGGCTCCGAGTAATAGGCTTTTTTATGTCATGTCACATTCAGAGATCACTCTTTAGGTAGATGAACACTGAACAATGAACCTTTCCAGGAAACTGTATGCTTTCTAACACTTGGTTTTTGTCGTCAGAGCAGCTCAGCTCTGGGATGCATCTCAGGTTTTCTGTCTGTCGTGGCTTAACCCGACAGGTGGGTCAGAACCACACAGTCGTTCGCTCACTCCTCCCCTTCCCAGTGAGATGGGGGAGAGAAGTGAAAAAAAAAAAAACAAGAAAAAACAAAGTAAAACTCGGAAGTTGAGATAAAACTATATACTAAGACAGAAAAAAGGAGATGGATAATAGTTATGATTATTTATATATATGGATATATGTAATGAGTGATGCACAGGCAATTGCTCACCACCCCCTGACCAGTGCCCACCTAGCCCTACGAGCAGCGGAAGAGTGCAAGACGAATTCCCACCCCCTTTAAAACTCCTTTTACTTAATGTCATATGGTACAGAATATCCTTTTGGCCAGTTTAAGTCAGCTGTCCTCATTCTCTTCCCTTCCAGCTGCTTGGGCTCTTCACTGCGAATGGCCTTGGTTCTGTACAATGCTGCTTAGCAAGCGACTATAAACATCAGTGTGTTATCGACATTGTTTTCCTCCTCGAACCAAAACAGCATCATATCAGACACTCTGAAGAAAGCAGTTCCATTCCAGCTGAAACTAAGACACTACCTGGACTGCATCTGAAAGAATCATCCATTTGTTTTTTGCTCTTCAGCTGCCCTTACAGATGACAAACAGGTTTCTGTACCGGACCCAGGAACAGAACAAGAAGGACTAATTTATAACTTGTAACTTGGCACTGCATGCTTTGAGAGTGGTGTTTGGAAGCAAGGAGAAAGTTAAAAAAAAAACAATACGTTCAGTGGAATTTTTCTTCATGTATATATTTTATCTGCAGCTGCAGCATGGAGCAGCCAAGTATTAGAGGTGAACTGGAAAAGAAGCAAGAAAATGCCATTAACAATAGCGCTTTAGATTTTAGGGATGGCAATGACCCATAAGGACAGGGAAAGTAGACCGCCCAGGGAAGAGCAGGAGGTGTGTGCACCATACCATACCATACCATACCATACCATACCATACCATACCATACCATACCATACCATACCATACTATACCATACCATAACTGTGCCTTCCCTTCTGCTTGCCCATCCCCTGCACTCAGCCCTTTTCCCTCCCAGGTGGCATGGTGCTGGGACGGGCACAGCTCAGAGGCTGCCATTGCCCACCCACCAACCCCACTCGAGGTGGTAGCCAGCTTTGCTGAGAAGAAAAAAGACGGGTGGAAAATGGACCTTCAGAAATAGACTGCCAAATTTTCACGGGAGCTTTTCAGCAAACAAACGAATGTTATAGTATGAGAAAATGAGAGGCTATTCCTCGCTGAATACAAATGAGAGATTTAGTATGACGAAAGTCCACTATCAGTATGTAGCTGTAATATTTTCATAAGGGCTTGTCCTTCAGAGATGGATTATACAACTTTTCTTATTACAGGAATGTGAAGATTAAGGATCCAAAGCACTCTATATTTTGAGTTGTAATAAATGTGCCAGGAATCTGGGGAGATTTCCAAAATGCATTTTAATCCATAGTAGGCCAAAAGTTGTGTACTGTAAGCTGTTTTCGTTGTTAGATGGAAGTAAATATAAATTACTAAAGAATCAGAAAATCCTTTTCCAACTAGCAACTCACACCATTTCAATCATAAGTAAATATGCTTTTGGAAGGAAGGAAGGCAGAAAAAAGTCTGCAATAAGCTACCACTTAATTCCATATGTTCAAAACCTGGATGTTAGTTTGTATACAGAGCAGCTTTTCCCACATCTTCCAAACTGCACAAATAGCTTGTCAGAATGTGAACTATCAGCACTGTGTACACACCTATATCTAGGATGGTGCGTACACAGAAACGGATGTGAAAATTGAGACTTATAATTTTAGAGGCCAACCTGAGGTTCTTTTTGAAGTTAGTTTTCAGGTACTTATTTAAATATATAAAAGAGAGGAAATTGGGTGCTCATCTTTCTCCCCTCACCACTCATTTTGGACTTCCCAACTGTGTCAGATATGAAAGGGTCTGAGAAGAAAGCATTAGCATAGTCAGCGCAGTGTGCAGGCAATGAGTCATGCATCGGAGCGCCCACTGCTACGGGTGGACAGAGGGACTTGTCCTACAAAGGGCTCTGAGGAGGAGGGATGGCAGATTTACAGTCCCTGGCTACTAAGAGGCCGGAGGTGGAGCTGGCTGGTGATAACGGGTTGAATTGTTTCCATCACACGGTTAATGACTCAGCATCATTATCCCAAAGTATTTGTTTTTCCATCTCTACCAGTGCATCCAGCATACTTGCATTGAAAAGAATGGAGGGACTGGCAGAGGGGAGGTAGCCAATAGGTTCTGTAGCCTCTGCTCAGGGAACATGACACCCATTTTCCATGCCGTTGCTTTGTTGTCACTGAGGTTGTAACACTGCAGCTGTAACACCACCAGATGGTTTCCTACCATTGAGGTGTACACTCTTGCCTTCCACAGCAGTAATGAATTCCAACCCAGTCGGGTATGTGCACGCACATTGCTTCTATGTGCACACACATTGCTTCTATGTGCACACACGCACTTGGAAGCCCATCACCTAAGCTGACAGCAGAAAGGGGGCAAAGCAAACATTGCCTACCCCGTTCCTGCCTTCTCCAAAACACCATGAGTTATGCAGCACTGGCAACTGTTGAGTAGAAATGACCGTGACAAGAGTGGGTGTAATCAGCGTATGTGCAGCATATACTGATATGTAGCTGCTGCAGCCCTCATTCCCTTTCACTGGTATCTTAAAATAAGAAAGTGATAGTATGTGTAGGTTTATTTTAAGTAGGGCTAGAGCACACATATAGCTGGCTCGTACACAGTCCGCTGCAAATACTGCTTACTTTGTGGGATCGATTATGTCATGGTGGCCCTAAATACCTCTCCTTTGCAGACCACATTCAACACATGACTTGGAAAAACAGTAACACTTCCAATACCCTTTCTGTTGTCAGTGAACTGCAGAAGTGCTGGTGTGAATTGTGGTGCCTGTCTGTATTTACTGCCAGCCCGCTGGCTCTCTGTCACTAATGCTCATAAAGACACCCACAGCAATGAACAGTGGAGCCTTACTAATGCCACCCACCAGCCAAATGGCATGCAGAGCTTAAGGCTGGAAGGTCGCATACTCCTCTCCTTTCTTTTTCATCTTCCATTTGGTGAAGATCCACCAAGGAAAGGCAGCCGGTCACCTGTATCAGTTGGACTGAAAGACATTCTGCCAGCAGAAGTACACTCACTTCCAAGCCTTCAAAATGAAACCCAAAAGGCAAAAGCAGATAAGCCCAGTCCTACAGAGAAGCACTGAAGACAACTGATTGTTGACGGTGAGGTGCTGAGAAGCATCCCGCCCACGTGTCCCCAGTTCATAAGGAGCAGGTTCATGGAAGGCCACTTTGTACCAGGCAGCCTGGTGCCACAGGGTGCTCCGTGCCCCTCTTCCCTGCACCGACTGGCTGCACATCGCATCAGCACCTGCCTTTGCAGCTAGGAACAACACAGGCATATGTTAACAGAAGAAATAGCCCATTAGCTATTTTCTAGTTACTAGGAGCTACCTCAGCGTGCAGTCTGCTACATGAGCAGTATCTTGTAGTGCAGAAAGCAGATTTGTTGGCTGGGCAGTCATACTGCATGTAAGGTCACTACTTTCAAGTGAGCTTTTCTACCATCTGTGCTTCACTATACTCAGTTATGGGGGGCAGCCAAGGGCAGAATCCAGCTCTTAATTTAGACCCCAAATGTTACATAAAAGTTATCCATCCCAGATGGACTCAGTCCCAGAAGTCACTGTTATACAAGACTTGTTATACAGACAAGAGGAATCAATGTCTCCCCATGTTATCTATTCACGTTTCCTGTTCCTTCCTTCTAGGGATGTACTCACTTAAGCTATAAACCAAATGATTAAGAGACACCTTGAACTTAATAAATAAGCTACATTACCGATTAAGAAGATGCAGAGTTTGTGCTTAATTTGTCACTTTCAGTCACTGCACATTAAGCAGAAATGGTCCACAGAGACTAGAAAGGCCATCAGCCAAATTATCTCCAAATTATAGGAAGAAAAGCAAGATGGAAGTGAGCATTTTCAAAAGCAGCACCCGTTCCATGTCCCTTTTAAGGAGGATTCACCTGAGCCTGAATTTCTACGGAACAGCCACTCATCGCAGGGGGCACTGCAAGGTCTGAAAATCAAATAGAAGGTTTCTTAGCTTCATTGCTCATAAATGATGCATCTAAAACCACAGTACACTCTTGAAAATGTGGTCCTTAGCCAGTGCATCCTTGGGAAATCAGAGAAAAACTCAGAGCAGAAGTTTCATCTACAAGTCCTGTCCTGAAGTACAGAACTCACATACAGATCTAATAGCATAACACATGCTTGTGCTGCCTGATCATTAGCAAGCTTACCAGGAGTTGTAGAAAAGATGTGCATAATTGCTTCATTCTTGCTTTTACAGATACAAGCTTGGGAAGTGAAAGGGGGAAACATCAATTGCATGAGCAAGTATGGTATTTGTCCTCACCTTAACCTAATACTCTCAAGTGTGTGAAAGATTAGCATTAAGGATTGCCATGGGCCATTTGCTGTAACCCTATCTGGACAACTTCCTGAAATAAAAGAACTAATTTCAGCTCCCAGGTAGAAGACTTTGGGCACACGAGTATATAACCAAAGAATATTTTACCATGAATATGGGCTGCATGTAGAAGTGAGACAGACCAGTGTTTTACTTCACTCAAAAAGAAAAGGCTCGTGAGACTCCTGAAGTGCCTGCACTTGGCAAACACAAACTCAGACATCTGAAATCTCATGACTATTTTCTACTGTAAACATAAGAAGAAACTGAGATTTTACTAGTAGCGTTACACGAGGGCTGTGTATAAGAGATGCCTTTTAAATACCAAACATCTTACCTGGTGGATGCCTTTCCTCTCTTTTCAGAGAATTAATGTTGGCCACAATAAAATAAATAAATAAATGGATAAATAAAGAGAGGAAATTCACACATTAAAATTGCATGAAAAGGTAATCTCAGGGCTGAAGTACACATTAATAAGCTCAGTGTACCACAGCAAAGTGAGAAGCCCACTAGCAGTCTTACAATTTTAGTTACTATAGGCTGTAATTTAACAAGCTTCACCAACACTGTTGGCTCTTTCCCCCTTGAGTCGGCTTTTTTGCCAATTTTAGTTCCTCACTTAATTTTGATTCCTCACACTCATTCTCCTGATTTTTTAACATGACATCATTCCCTAGGTATGTATTTACTTAAATGCAACAAATCTTTGCAGTGTACGTGGTTATGAACGTGCCCAGCATGGACTGCAGCAGGTTAACTCTCAGAGTGCGTCAGAACTAGGTGACTCCAGAGCCATACTCAGGATGTTGCTGGCTGATACTTGAAGTAGGTGCTCACTGATGTGAGGGGTGAGACACCACTGTCTTTGCAGAAGCAGGGCAAGGTGGAAGTGTAAAAGGAGGGTTTGGAAAGCTGGGGCTTTCTGTTCACTGGCAAGATAAGGGGTTGGCTGAAACAGAGAAAAGGTGAGGGAGGGGAACAGCAGTGGGAGGCAGAAGTGAATTCGGCAGGAACAGGCCTTATTAGGAAACTTAATTTGTTCACTCAGTAATGGTAGGTTAGCCTGCGTTCAGTGCAGTTAAGCACACGCACACTTGCACACCACATACAACAGCGCGTGTATTTTTCATTTGCACAAGTTTAGCCCTTGGAGAGGAAGTAGTGGGACCTCTTCCCCTCTGAAAGAAAGCAGAGTGAACCATGAGGCTGTGGAGTCTCCTCCTTAGAGATGTCCAAAAGCCACCTGGACATGGTCCTGGGCACCCTGCTCTGGGTGTCCCTGCCTGAGCAGGGGTTGGGCCAGGGGGACCCGGAGGTCATTTCCAACCTAAACTGCTCTGGGATTCTGTGAATATTGGCCGTCCAAGCTGAAGTGAAATTCATCAACCATGCAACCACCATTCAGCTGTTCTGCAACAGGCAGACACCTAACTGACAACCAAAATGCCACTCCAAAAGAGATATCTGGGAAAGCTTTTGGCACCCAGGTCCCTCAAAGTATCACACATAGCAGAAGGCCCTCTTTCAAGTGACCTGGACAAATTTTGGGAAGGAGGGTGTCTCTCCTTCTAATGGAAGAGAAATAGACAGTGAGAGGCCTGTCATCTATCCACAGAGGAAGAGTGAGGACAAAATGATCTGCCTCGACTTCAACAATGTCTTTAATGTCGTTGCTGTGTCCTCTCCCTACCTCTGAATTCTTCTGCCATCCTGCTTCCCTCCTTTGCTAGCTCCCTATTCTTACAGAGCCTTTGTTTTGAAAAAGCTAGGAAGTAGCGTAACAAAGGGCTCTCCCCTGATAGATAGAACAGCAAGGAACATATCCATTTGAGCTAAGCATACTAGACTGTAAATACTTTTTAGGGATATAATCCTTTAATGGGCAACTTTCTATTTACATAGCCTGTGCCTTTGTTTTTGTTTGTACTACACTCCTGTCAGCCAGGGGAGGAAGAGCAGGGCCTGTAATCTGAGACATTTCTGGTTCTGAGTCAAAAAAAACCTTAGCGATGCAAAGGCTAAGGATGAAGATTTTGTGAGAAACGTCCTTTGGGATTTGCAGCTTTCTGGTGACATTGACCCTGGGCCTACCCAACGGCCAGCAAAGTGTGAGTTGAGTTTAGTCAATACTTTGCATTCACATCCAGGACAAGAGGAGTTCAAATTCTTCCCAACAGACTAATGAGGCAAAATATTTAGAAATGCTGTAATTCCAGTCATGCTTTTGCCATAACATTTAGAGAAACAACAACGCTTTTCATATTCACTGCTACCGAGATTCTCTGACAGCATGGAGAAATTGCATGATGCCCACAATGTCCACACACATGCACCCAGACCTTTGTAGCTTTTATGACAGAAATGCCAGCTACCTGCCAGCCACACCAATGCACGCACACCACAGCATCCAAAATTTGTTCACATGAGCACACCTGAGAAGCCTTTAATTGGATTCAGAAGGGCTTGCATCTGTTCAGTAAAAGGGTGATATCATTTACAGCAGTAGCAGAAAGATAATCAGGCAGGTTTTTTCTCTGCCAAAATGCGCAATGTATATTTACAAAGCTTTTCGGGCCCCTTTGTTGTGCATTCTTTCCACACAACATTACAGAAAGATCATGTTAACAACAGTGGCTGCTGCGTGGTATCATATTGCCTTTTGATTTTTCCAAATCACTAAGAAAAGGAAGGAAGGAAGGAAGGAAGGAAGGGAGGAAGGGAGGAAGGAAGGAAGGAAGGAAGGAA
>PPHD01006648.1:0-17274 GCA_002909625.1 Bambusicola thoracicus
AAGAATATTTTTCTACTAAAGTAGGATCACCTGCTTAGTAAACACAGATATTTCTGAAGCAAGATAGATAGGTATAGCTGCTTTGTTTCAGCCACATCAGTGAAATAAATGGCAGTGTCACCTCATCTGTTTCTCCTCACTTGAACTGTTTTACTCTGGGAGCTGTGATTTTTTTACTTTGTCTCCCGTAGCTACTTTCAGCCACAGGGATAATGGGTCCAGAAGGTTTTCCACTTCTTATCACCTCAGAAATTAGTGGAACAGTGTTTGAATTATGAGCTGACATTTCAAGAGGGAAGGTAAAGACAAGCAGAGAGAACTTTTTTTCTGGTTTTTTTTTCATATTCTATTTTCATGTCACTGAGTTTCTTATTGTGTTACTTTAATTAAATAGATTCTAATATTCATAACAATATTCTTTATGTTTATTGACTAAATGTATGCAACATGAGAACTTTATGATGTTTCACTGACAAGTTATTGGCTATGACAATTTCTATAGTTTCTACTTATAACTATGAATAATTACTTCTTAACCAGATAGGTAAAAAACAACACTTTTTATGAGATCATCCAAAAAGCTGATGAAGACCAAAGTTTCACTAAACAAGGCTTAAGTCCTGGAACATTTCTAGATTTTCCAATCTTCCAAGTTACAATTATTTTTATTCATGTACTTAGTAGCACTGGCTTTTTAGTGTTATAGCTCAGGAGTGAAGAAAGCATCAAACCATTCAGAATTATTGTCCTTAAAGTAGAAACTAAATGTCAAGATCTGGCTGTGATCAAAGTAAATGAATTTCTATTGTATTCTTGTTCTTAGTGCTTTGCTAAGTGAATTCAGTGCTTATGAAAAGTAACAGATAGACTGTCCTGTGAATAGGGGTTTTTTATTGATCTTCAGAACAAAAGTGACTGTGTGAGATGCCAGACGCAGCCTTGCTAATGTACAACTTTTCTGACTGGAGGGAAAGCTGTGAAGGATCAAGTAAGTTCAGTCACAGTCCCCAGTCTATCTGCCCAGGTGTTCAGTAATCCCAGAGCCATTGTGGGTGCCAATAAATTCCTGCCAGGAACAAATCTTTAAACTAAAGATTTAACATATCAACAGGTTGTTGACCTGGACAAAGACCTGAATCGCTCAACAGAAGTAGAAGAATTGTGTGTATATCTATTTATGTATGTTTATACGTTCCTTGTTTCTATCAAGGCATTCATTTTCCCTTAGTCCCAGTTTTAAGAGTGAGGAATGATTCAACTATAAAATATCCAGCTTAACAAAATAAACACCATATTTTTAGGTGAAAATGAGTCTGAGAAGACTAAATTAACATAAAAGTACCTTACAGATGAAAATTCTAACCTGAACATTCAGAGAGTAAACATGATTGAATGAGCTTACCTGATTTATTTCATCTTTATTGAACAACTATTTTTCTAGTGAGTTTAATAAAATCTACTACCTGTATAATAAAACTGCATGGAGATTAAATTGTATTCAGTTTTAAATGGAATATGGACTCCTTAGCAGAAAGCTGACATTCTCTGTAAGTTTATGGGGGCCTCAACCACTCAAACTGGTAGAAATTTCAGAGAATTTTCAGAATAACTATTTTTCTGTACTTGTTTCACAGAGTTATCAGGGCAAAATCTAAGGTCACTAGTTGAACCAAGATTTAATCTCACTTAACTTCTGCACCATCTGCAAGGAGGAAAGTCACTTAGGCTGAAATAGGTACTAAAAAAGGGGAGATGTTTCATTAAGTAATTGGTAGGTTCCCTCGAGGTGGGAAAATGTCTAGTTCATCCATTTTGTGACCAAAGCATTTTTGTGAGAAAAAAATGAATTTATAAAGAATCTTAGCTGAATGTGATGTGTCTTCTAAATTAATTTTCTTAATCATTAATTTCAATAAATCATGATTAGGAAGAGTGCTCTGTTTACGTAGGTTACTGCAAAGACACTTACAAATTAGTCTTTTATGCTCTGCGATTCCTTGAGCGCCCTATCCTGCTCCTACCTGGCACTTCTGCTTCTGTCACTGCAGCCTTCTCAAGGGGTCTTGCATCTACAAAATAAAATTGCCTGCCAAAGCAATATTGATATTTGTTGCATTGCACAAGGTTTGTTCATCTAAATTATAACAATTTATCCCCTCTTAGGGATGACTTTAGAGAAGGAAGAGTGACTTTCACCAAAACACAGCATATACAAGACAGCTTGATGTTGGATGTCCATGTAGTGTGAAAGCAATAAACAAAAACGTTACACTCTTTTACTCTCATGAATGACAAATATATCCATCTTTTTTTTTCCTTAGTTTAGGAAGAGACATTTACTAACAAGCTGCTGTTACAACAAAGCAAAATCCCATAGGACACGATTAGTTGTGATGAATTAACATTAGACATTAATAGTTTCTACCTGTCCGATTGAATTCAAAAGCATCAGTCCCTGAGCTTATCAGAAATGCTGTCTGCAAGGTTCTGGCCTTCCTGGTATTTCCATGATGCTAATTGCTATCATTAGCAAGTTGTCTCCTCACCAGAGACACTTCTAAAGGACAAGGTTGTGTGATTGGTTTTCTGAGTGATAGGTGTGCCATCTGCTTTGCTTTTATAGCCTCTAGACAGACAGATTCATCAGTATTGCTTTAAAAGGAGTGTTGGGTGGTTGAAGAAAAGGATTCTTTACCAGATGTTACTCAATATTTTGAGATGAAAAGCCAGACAAATTGGCAACGATTAGAAAAATTTTGTGTTCTTACTATTTTTCTGATCACATTTCAAAGGAATGTCCTCAATAATAGCTACATGCATAAAAAAATGGACTGTCAGGTCAACTGTCAACCTCATGTTGCAGCTAGGATAGATTGGTGCAGTTTGTGGCCATTTTGGCTTGCAAGGGTAAGGAGTCTGTTTCCTACTAGCCGTCACTGTCCTAGGAAGGGCTCAACATTAGTGTTCTAGTGCACTGGAGAAATAACAGTGGCTCAGCTGTTTCTCCTTTCCTCACTCACTGACAGTAGGAATTGTATTTTCTTTTCTCTACACAATCCCAGGTACACTAGGATGTAGGAATAATAATTTCAGGGAGAATTCCAGATCTTATGACCTCCCTCCTCAAGTGGTAGCAGAACAGCGACAGAGAAACAGGTTCTGCTCTCCTTGATTGCGGCCTAGGTGTAGACAAGGAGAGAAAATATTGCTTCTAAGCAGTCTGAAGCAGTGCAGAGTGTTTAAAATAGCACTAGTCAAACATAACCTTAAGACACAAAGCAACTGAAATATATCTGAATCATAGAATCATAGAATTGCCCAGGTTGGAAAAGACTTTAAAGATCAAGTCCAACCACAACCTAACCATACTACCCTAACTCTAACAACCCTCTGCTAAATCATGTCTCTGAGCACCGCATCCAAAGAGTTTTTAAGCACATCCAGGAATGGTGACTCAACCACCTCCCTGAGGAGCCTATTCCAGTGCTTAAAAACCCTTACTGTAAAGAAGTGTTTCCTGATATCCAACCTAAACTTACCCTGGCACAACTTGAGGCCATTTCCCCTTGTCCTGTCACCCATCACCAGTGAGAAGAGACCAACCCCACTCTTGCTGCAATCACCATTCAGATATTGGAAGCAACTGGAAGCAATAAGGTCTCCCCTCAGCCTCCTCTTCTCTTGATTAAACAGCCCCAGTTTCTTCAGTTGCTCCTTGTACGGTATACTCTCCAAGCCCTTCACAAGTCTTGTTGCCCTTCTTTGGACCTGCTCCAGCACCTCCATGTCCTTTCTCTATTGAGGTGCCCAAAACTGAGCACAGTACTCAAGGTAAGGCCTCACCAGTGCTGAATTCAGGGGCAGGATTACTTCCCTAGACCTGCTCACCAGACCATTCCTGATACAAGCCAGAATGCCACTGGCCTTTTTGGCCACCTGGGTACGCTGCTGACTCATATTTAACTGACCATCCATCAGTACACCAACGTCCCTTTCTGTCAGGCAGTTTTCCAGCTACTCCTCCCCAAGCCTGTAGGGTTGCCTGGGGTTGTGATGACCAAAATGCGGGACTCAACACTAGGCTCTGTTAAAACTCACACAGTTTACCTTGGCCTATTAATCCAGTCTATCCAGGTCCCTCTGTAGTGCCTTTCTCCCCTCAGGCAGATCAACACTCCCTCCCACCTTGGTGTCGTCTGCAAACTTACTGAGGGTACACTCAATCCCCTCATCAAGATCATTAATAAAGTTGTTAAAGGGAAGCAGCCCTAGTACTAAGCCCTGGGGGACACCACTCATGACTGGTCACCAGCTGGATTTAACTCCATTGACCACAACACTTTGGGCCCGGCCATCCAGACAGTGTTTCAACCAGTGGAGCGTACACCCATCCAAATCGTGGGCAGTTGGCTTCTCCATGAGGATGTTGTGGGGGACAGTGTCAAAGGCTTCACTGAAGTCCAGATAGACCACACTGGCAGCCTTACGTTCATCCACTAAGCGGGTCACCATGTCATAGAACAAAATCAGTTTTGTCAAACAGGATCTACAATTCATAAATGCAGGCTGACTGGGCCTGATCCCCTGGTTGACCTTTAGTTGATCCATGATGGCTCCTAAGATTATCTCTTCCATAACCTTCCCCCACACTGAGGTGAGACTGATAGGTCTGTAGCTACCAGGATCATCTTTTCAGCCCTTTTTGAAGATGTCACACTTGCCAGTCTCCAGACTGCTGGGACATTTCCGATTAGCCAGGACTACTGAAGGATGGTGGAGAGTGGCTTGGCAACCACACCCGCCAACTCCCACAGCACTCTAAGGTGCAATCCATCTGGCCTCATGAGCGTCCAGCTTTTGGAGCAGATCCAAAACCATCTCATCCTAGATTACACAAGGCCTATTCTGTTTCCCTATCTATCAGCACAAGGTGGTCTGTGCCCAGGGAGTAACAAGTCTTATTGTTAAAGACTGAGGCAAAGAAGGCATTAAGTTCCTCATCCATATCCTGATCCTCGGTCACCATGTTGCCCTCGGCATCCAACAGAGGATGGAGATTCTCCCTAGCCCTCCTCTTACTGTTGTTGTATTTATAGAAGTGTTTATTGTTGTCCTTTACCTCAGTGGCCAAATTCAGTTCTAGCTGATCTTTGGCTTTTCTAATTTTCTCCCTGTGCAGCTTCACTATGTATTTGTAATCATCATAAGTACCTTGCCCACTATTCCAAAGACCATGAACTTCCCTTTTTCTAATGAGTTCCAGCCAGCTCTTTGTTCAGCCAGTCCAGCCTCCTTGCCCATCAGCTCGTCTTCCATGGCTTAGGAATGGTCACCTCCTGCACCTTTAAAATTACTTACTTAAAGTATTCTCAGCCTTCCTGGGTTCCCAAAATTACCTCCCAAGGGACCCTTGAAACCATGGTCCTAAAGAGTCTGAAGTCTGCTCTCCAGAAGTCCAAAATGGCAGTTCTGCTGAATCCCCTCCATGGTTCAACAAGGATCGAGAAATCTAGCTTCTCATGATCATCATGCCTCAGATAGCCTCCAACCTTTACATCCCCCACAAGACCTTCTCTGTTAACAAACATCAGGTCCAGAATTTTGCTTCCCCTTGTTTGCTCCTTCATCATCTATGTCAGGAAGTTATCTCATCTCCACACACTCTAGGAACCTCCAGGATTGTTTCCTATCTGCTGTATTATAAATCCAGCAGGTGTCTGGGAAGTTGAAGTCCCCCATGAGAAGAAGAGAGAGAGAGACCTTGACACCTCACCCAACTGTCTATAGAGCATCTTATCCACCTCTTCATCTTGGTTGAGTGGCCTGTATCAGACTCCTACAATAATGTCAGTCTTATTGGCCTTCACTTATATTCTGACCCATAAGAGCTCAACCCTATCATCACCATCATTAATTTCCATACATTCACATTCTTTCTTAGCATAGAGGGATACAATGCCTTTCTTGCTTTGCCTATCTCTTTTGAAAAGTCGTATCCATCAATCACAGCACTCAACTGTGCGAGTCATTTCACCATATTTCCATAATGGTGACTATATCATAGCTTTCTGACCATACAATGGCCTCCAGTTCATCCTGTTTATTACCTATGCTGCGTGCATTAGTGTAAAAGTACCTGAGCTGGACCTCCTTTTGAGTAACAGTAGCCCTAATAACCTCTTGACCATACTCAGTTGTTTCTGTAGCCACCAACCTCACACCAAGTCTTGTGTTCTTCCTACAAAAAGATGAGTCATCCTTCTCCTTCACCAAGAGGTGAGACTGTGGGATCTTACTAGCACATCCCTCCTCCACAAGCACTGGCACATTAAATACAATCTCCGTTCTAGTCACTTCAGTTACAACCCCACCCTCCTTCATACCTAGCTTAAAGCTCTATCATGAGCCATCCCAACTCTCATCGTAAGACCCCTTTCCAATGGTGGGAGATGCTACTCCTATTGGTTGCCAGCAGGCCTAGTCTTGTGTTAATCGAGCAAAGGTCAAAAAACCCCAAACCCTGCCAGGCATGCCAGGCTTGGAGCCAGGTATTAATCTGTTGGCCCATCATATTTAGTCCCTCATCATTCCCTATAGGTATAGGGAATAGAGGAGGGAATAGAGGAGAACATGACCTGTGCTCCCAAACCCTTGACCTGTTGCCCCAAGGCTCTGAAGTCCTTTTTCATTGTCATTAGGGAAGTTCTTCATATATTAACACCGCCTACCTGAAACAACAGCCAGGGACAGTAATCTGAGGACTGTACAATGGAAGGAAGTTTCTTCCTTATGTCTTTAACCCAGGCTCCCAGGAGGCAACAGACCTCCCTGTATAGAGGGTCTGGTCTACATAATGGTTCTGCTCCCTTCACCAGAGAGTCACTAATCACAATGACCTGTCCTTTCATTTTTTGCTGAAATTCCGCGTAAGGCTCAGACAGAAGTATCTGAAACTGAATGACACTCCACTGCAAAAAAAAAACAAAAAAACAAAAAAACAAACCCAGCAAACTGTGTCTCTCTGCAAGTATCAAAGCCCCAGTATGAGGGCCAAGTTACACTTCTGAAAGAAAATGAGGTTCACCACCTTGCATGCACAATCTTTAGGAAGTTAGGAGAAGGGCAGTACAAACTGCTCTTTGATTTTGAGGTGGAGTATTCTCCTTGTAGTGAGACATTCAGAAAGAAAATGGTCAAATTCAGGGTTATAAGTGGTGCACTAGTGGTATTAGCCACTAAATTGAGGTAGTTAGGAATAAAAATGCTGCCAAATGTAGGACTTCCTCACCTTTAGCTTCCAAACCTTGCTGAGCACTGAAATGAGTGGAAAATGTCCCTAAAAACTGTATTCCTGGTATATAAATTAGGCAGCAAAGGTACATTCAAATTTTACAACTGTTGAGTTGCCATCTGTGTATTTCAAATCTGAGCTGTGTGGCCTAGATGTGAATTCAAATTTACTTGAAGTTGCCTCAGTTGCCCAGTCCAAATTGCCAGGGCCCTGAAGGCACTGCCAGACTGAACTGACCCTACCCATCTTTCTCTCTCCTGTCCAGGATCCCATTTCAGCCCCCTGGGACAGTTAGACCCTGCTGTAGCAGGGCCAATATCCAACTTTCCATAGCTCTGCCTATCCATGGGTCCCGCAGAGTTGTCCTGTCCCCATGGCCCTGCCTACCCATCCCAGGGCTTTTTCTAACTCTGGACACAATGTAACACATCCATTCACTAGTAGCTGAGTTTTTGTTAATTATCTTCATTTCTTCTTTCTGAGGACTAACGCAATTATCCTGAAGAGGTTTTTTTCTAGAAAACACTTTACAGACAGGGAGATACAAAAAAATCTGAATTGGTGTAGTTCTGTTGAAATTTTATTGAGTACATCTTCTTCAAATACAAAAATATGGTAGAGATTGGAGGTAGAATGCAAGTCACATAAATATGAGTGGCTGGACAGCTGGGAATTTGGCAAAAGGAATATTGCGCTTCCTTGTTTTCATTTGCCTGTTTTGATTCCATTGTTATTTTAAAACAAAAATAGAAGAAGGATGTATTTCTGATGTGCTTTAAATGGTAGCATGACTCCTACCCACAGAAAGTTCACACCTTTTGGAAGTGTTATGTCTAATCTTTAACTCTATTAAAGGTGAATTTCATGTAGATCATAATTTGTTTTAAAAGAACTAATTATTATTAAATGGTTTCCCTAGCAACACAAAGAGGGTTACCATAGTAGCCTCTTCTATGCAAACTGAAGTATAGCCAGTCTAAAGCTACACAGAATTGGGGTTTTTAAAACCAAAGAAAAAAAAATATTTTCTCCTTCATTTAATGAACCACTACATTTATTTTTCCTTCATTGAGACTTTGAGAAGAAAAAAACCCCAACATTATTTTTTTAAACATTAAGCTGCATGGCATCGGTGTAATTCATGATCTTGTCACATTTGCTTTGTGACAGATATAGGTGGATTCATGTATCTGTGAAGAAGAAAAGAGTTCCTGAGAAAATTCTCTTTCCATAAGGTGATGTAGAAGTGATCCATCTCTCTATTTCAGCTTTATCCCTCATATTGGACCACAGAAGAAAATGCCTTCTGATTTCATTATCGTAGAACTTAATCATCAGTAAATTAGACAGTTTTGCAGCATTCTTACGGAGATCCAGTAGTCTCTCTGAATCAGGAAAGCATGGAGTATTTTTAACAGTATCACTGTGAGGTCAGTAAATAATTTTATCACTGGCAAGAGGTAATTAAACCACTAGGATAGAACAGACCCAGTGGGTCACAAATATGTTTTGAGTCTGATTGTTGCTAGTTTTGCCTTGGTATTTTATTTGTTTCTATTTATCTATTTTCCTTCAGCAATCAGTAGCAGTGCATGAAGATCTGTGCCACTAGCCATGTTGTAAAGACTTCAAACATGATTTATAAACTAAGCCATTTAATCTCATGATGATGCCAGTGTTATCATTCAGACTTTAAAGAATTCTGCAACATCTAATGCTTTTCATAAAGCCACTATATCCCATCTCTAAGGGCTATGCAAGAGCAAGTACCCACAAACTGATACAGATTTCTACTTTATCAGGTTGTGATAAAAACTTAAAAAAGCCTTCAAAATCCTGCTAAGTGCTAGGCATTCAACACCTTCTCTCCCAGCAAGTATGTCAGGGAGTACTAAGGCGATCTGAAAAGCATTTGTAATAACATCAATAAACCTCATGTAATTTCATGCCTTCCTAAGTACAGTGACATGCTTCCAGAAAGTCTGCACCATTTTATAAGAGGTCATCATGGAAAACTCAAAATCACAGAATGGTTAAGGCTGAAAAGGGCTTCTGGAGATATTTCATCCAGCACCCCTGCTCAAGCAGAGACATCCAGAGCAGGTTGCCCAGGATCATGTACCACTGGTGCTTGTCACCTGCATGATAAAGTGCTTCCTGGAATTTAGATGGAACCTTCTGCATTCCAGTTTTCACCCACTGCCTCTTGTCCTGGCACTGAGAATTACTTGAAGTAGCCTGTCTCCATCCTCTTTGCATTCTCCCTTCCGGTATTTCTAGATGTTGATGAGATCCCCCTGACCCTCTCTTCCAGTCTGAGCAGCCACGGCTCTCTCAGCCTCTCCTCATAGGAAAGGTATTCCTGTCCCTTTACCACACTGATGATCCCCTGCTGGACTCTTTCCAGTACGTCTATGTACCTCATACTGAAGGACTCACAACTTGACCCACTACTCTAGATATGGCTTCACCACTGCTAAGTAGAGAAGAAGGTTCACTTCTCTTGACCTGCTGATGATACTTTTTCTAATGCAGCCAAGAAAACCATTAGACTTCTTAGCAGCAGGAGTATATCATTAGTTCACCTTCAGCTTGATGATTTCATTATGGAGGATTATCAGATTGGTCAGGCGTGACTTCTTGATGGATTCATACTGACCGTTCTTTATGATTTTCTTCTCCTTCATGTGCTTGGAAATGTTTTCAAGGATTAGCTGTTCTATTCTCTTCCCTTTATATTGTGGTAAGACTGAACAGCTTGCAGTTCCCTGGATCCTTCTTCTTGCCCCTTTTGAAGATAGGAATGACATTTTCTTTTCTCCAGTCTTCAGGCATTTTGCTCAGTTGCAATGATTGAGTGAAGATTATAGAGAGTGGCTTTGCAATCACATCTGTGACTCTCAGCAATCACAGGTGCATCTCATCAGGGCCCATAGACTTGTGAAAGTCCAATTTGCTCAAGTATTCCCTGACCTGATCCTCTTCCATCAAAAATACATCTTCCTTGCTCTGGCCATTCAGTCTGGCCTCCTGGACCTGGGATTTCTGAAGAACAGTCTTGCTGGTAAGGACTGAGGTAAAGAAGACACTCAGCTTTTTCACTGTCCCTTGTAACTAGTTCTCCTGTTTCCTTCAGGACAGGAACAACATTTTCCCTGTTCTTCCTTTATCACTGAGTTACTTGTAGAAACCCTTCTTGTTGCCCTTTATGTCCTTGTCCAGGTTTCATTCTATCAGAGCATTAGCTTTTTTTGTCTTGGTCCCTGGATGCTTGTATGATGTCTCTGTATTCTTCTCAGGTTACTCATCCTTGCTTCCACATTTTTTAGATTTCCTTTTTGTACTTGAGTTTGGCCAGGAGTTCCTTGTTCATCCATACAGGCCTCCTGATATTTATGCCTGAGTTCCTTTTTGTTGAGATGCACAACTCTTGATCTTGGAGAAGGTGATCCTTGAATATTAAACAGCTTTCTTTGATCCCTTTTACCTCCAGAGCTTAATCCCTTAATCCCACAGCACAGATAATTGAAAAGACCAAAATCTCTTCTCTCAAAACCCAAGGCCAGATGCCAGGCCTGCTGTGCACCCTTCTTGCTGCCTTAGGGATCTTGAACACATCATGGTCGGTGCCCATAGAGTGACAAGCCCTTATGATTCAGCACTGAGACTGCAGTTTAAATGATATTTTTCAGAGTCTTCAGTCTCCTCAGTCATTCATCCATCCTCTTTCTGTTTTTTGTTTTTTTTTGTTTTGTTTTTCCATGAAGCAGTATGGCAGCTGCTGTGGTACCTGGTGAGGTCCCCAGAACAGGGAGCGGAAGGCAGCTCCCTCCCTGTATAATCCCTGCTCTATTTATTTGGGTTGTCCTGACTGCTAACCACAAGGAGATGTTTGTGATCTCTTGATGTCTTATCTGAGTGTTTAATGTCTTTAGGCAAGCACATCCAACCTGCAGGCCACACGCAGCCCAGCCCAACCTGTCCAGCGGCCCAATCCCTGCCCCATGCCATCTTGGTGGCAGCAGTTCCTTTCTGAGCTGCCTGTCTCAGCTCCAGACACATATCCATTGCTCACAACAGCCAAACACTGGAGCACAATTAACGCTGTCTAGGCTGAAATTATGCCAGAAGTACTGTCTATCTAAGTCTACTAGAAGTAGAAGCTAAGCAAAAAGTAGTCAAGCATAATTAATTAATAGAAAGTTTGCTCTTCAATATTTTATACTGTATTTTCAGCTGGCTGAATAATTGAAAATGAAGGAAGTACTCCTGTCTTTTGTTTCCAGAAAAAAAAAAAAAAAAAAAAAAAAACCAGAAGATACCTTTTAAATCTTTATTTTCTAAGAAAGACTTTCATCTGTGTAATTAATTCTTGGAAGACACAAAGAAGTTGTATAGGTGATTTTTGCACTAGACATACTAGTCAATTAATAAATCCAGTCTGAATTGTAAGAAAATAGTGTGAATTAGGATGGAAGTTAAATGTTAAGTGTGTATCCACCAACATGTATTTCAAACAGAAATGGTATACTGACTATGATGTAAATTGTATTGATTCCTTGAGAGACCTGTAAATTCTTCAGCAACATCAGTGTGAGGTTGTAACATGAAAATAAGATAGAAAGATGATATACGAGAAAGTTTCATTACAAAATAAAACAAAGATTTATTACATGGCTAATATTGTTTTTTTAGAGTCTTTAAAATAGTCAATTTGTTGTTTGCTTGTTTATTTAATGGTAAGATTTTCTATGAAGACGTCAAAAGTCAAAAATATTCCCAGCAGAGGAAAGATAAGATACTGGATTAGACTCATTCCCGTCAGCAGTTGCATATATGGCAATGTCCATGATCTTTGGGGAAAAGAAATAGTTATTCACCAGACCTAAGCAGAACAAGTGTGATGCTGAGTTGTATATTTTAAAGTCCCCAGCACTGAGGCGAATAGGTGACAGTGATTTTCAGTAATTTCTATGCTTCACTACCTCTCAGTTGCTCTAGTATCTGGAGTTCCAATCTCCTTCATTTTTCCCTCTCTATATCCAAATGATCATATCTGCCTGACTTTACTGCAGTATCTGCGAGTTCACCACAATGCCACTGAAACAATGACGGTGTCTTGAGTTAAGGCACACCTCTTGCTTCAGCACAATACTTGGAGAAGAGCTTGGAAGGGACTCCTGTGCACTTCTCTCTCACACTGCTTGCACCAAAGAGCTGACAGTCCTGAATAAGTAAAGGTTTCTGTGAACCTCTGTGTGTTCCTTTTGCCTTTTTATGCGTACAAATAGAACCATGATATATCTGAGGATCTACTCAGTCAGCCTGGAAGACTGACTAGAAATTCATATAAAGAGTGAAACAGGTGCCACAGAGGTGGTTAACTAACATGTGTGATAGGAAATGTAAATTTTCAAATAACAGCAGAGAAGAGATGCAGCAGAAAACTTTGCTTTTAGTTTCTGGAGGAGTATAAGAACTGTCTTTGAGGAGATCCAGTGTTCAGTCATCTGCAAATATCTGAACCTTGAGTGATATATCCAAGGTCACTGGTACTGATTTCCAGACATAAGATTGAAAATATAATGCCACCAGAATCTTTTCTCTTTTTGTTCTACTTATGAACACTTTATAATTCCTGTATTCAAGATTTTCTCAGCAGCCAGAATACATTTTTGAAGAGCTAGTTGCTATGTGTAAAATCTCAGGTCCATTTTAAAAGAAAATGCAGGTAAATAATAGGAATAAGTTCAAACTTACTCTGACAGCTGAGGTGAAAATTAAAGGGCTTTTTAAAAGCTGAATTTACAAAAACATTCAAAGGAACTGCAAATAATTCTGAAGTTCCTCTCAATTTGAAAAGCATTTAAGGTGGCAACGGAGGAGTTATTCTCTTTCTCTTTTAAGAAATGTCTAAAGTATTTCTTTCAAATACTAATTTGAATATTTAATATCAGTATTTTGAAGTTTTTGTTTTGGTAATGCTTGGCTAAATTACCAAAAACTAACTTTTCTTCTTCAAATATCAGCTTTCTCTTAGGAAGAAAAAAACCATATTAAAACACTTACTTAAAAGTCAAGGCATTCTATTTGGATTCAGCTGAATCGATCTGGGGTAACTCTTGTTTATCTAAAACTTTCATCTCATAAACTTCATTTCAACAGAAGATATGCTGAGGTTTCCCCATCAAACCAAGTGTACACTATTTGTTGATTTTGTCCACGGTAAATTTGGAAGAACAGATAAAATCAAGTTTTTCCATATAAACTATCGTAGCAGACATTCTTTCAATGATTCTTACTCTGATTCATTTGGAAAAGCAAATTAATATGGCATCTGACAGCATCATTTTAGGGTAATACTTAAAAGTAAAAGCTCCTGAAACTATAACAAAGGACGATTTCATTCTAGTTCTCAATGAAGTATTGTTTAGGAATCCATTGACATTCTAATGCTGCGAGAGTTGGTTGTGTAGTAACACAAAACATATGTAAATGCATAATCCTGGAAAGTATTACTTAGAATACTATGGTGCTGTTGAAGATCAAGTTCTGTTTTCTATTATATGCTCAATTAATGAACAGTTTCATTCTCTGTGATGCAATTGATATCAAAACCTGAATCAAGAACGATAATTAATTGTTATAAATGCTGATCACCCAGTTAACTGCAAAAAGCCTAATTCTTTCATATATCTCATTCCTCTAAGGGCTTCACACAAACATACAAGTTAATAAGCTTCTAGTATAATAAATGAAAAGGCATGTTTTTATGAATTAGTTATTATACTTTGTGGGAAATTATCCCTTAAGCAGAAAAGGAGTTAATAATATTTAAGTAGAGGAAAGATTAGTTACTTTAACTGAATAACCATGGTGAATTCTTAAAAGAGGATAGTAGTTTACCTGTATCGTGATCCCTTTAGACTAAAGAACATTTTAGATAATTTATGGATTTTAATATTTTGTTTTAACAGAACTACTTTTAATAATTTTAGGCCACTGTTGACCATTATCATAGAACCATAGAATCATATGGCTTGGGTTGGACCTCGAGGATCATGGAGTTCCAACACCCTTGCCACATGCAGGGCCACCAGTCTCCAGATCTGACACTAGACCAGGTTGTCCAGAGACCCATCCAACCTGGTCTTGAGTACCTCCAGGAATGGGGCATCCACAGCCCTATAAATAAAAAATAGTCTGGGGATAGGGTAAATGTTTTTTCTGGATCTTAAAATTCTTAAATATACTCGATATTTTTGAACAAATTTGTAGGAAATAAAACTGTCTGAGTAATTTCTATATAAAAATATTTTTTAAACAGCAAAATCATCTTAAGTTGATATCTGGTTGATTTTTTTTGTTTGTTTGGTTGTTCTTCTTTCCCCCCAAATAAACAAGTTTTGGAAATTGAAATGATCCCTCGGTTCACAATGCTATCCTCACTCCAATTTAATAAAGACTGTCTTTTAAATTTCTCTAGGTTTCATTCACCATTACAGAATGATATGTTCATATGCATATTGGTATGCTTTTTAATTCTCTTTAAACTCTCAAAGTGAGAATGTCCGCTGATTATTAAAAAAGAAACTTTCTGTCAAAGTATCTAAAGAAATACTAATAAATATCATGCTCTTTAAAAAAGCTTAAAATACTCCAAACTGTAAAGATTCATAAAATCTATTTTTTTCATAGTGATTTGATTGTCTATTGTCTTTCTACATCTAGTTTAGGAAGACAGTTTTAAATACAGCCTTCTTTTCCGGTCTGTCAGAGGATGACACGCAAGCTACCCTTCTCGCCTGAAATTGTCTCAAAAGAAAATTCCAGCCTGTCCTGTTGAGATGTTAATACCCAATTATCAGGCATGTAGACTGAGACCTGGGATCCACCACCCTGATGAATAGGTGAAGTCACAACTATGATGTGGGGAGACTAGAAAGGCCTGCTACTCTTCAGCATTCTAGTGGACTTGGTTTTGGTTATTTTTGTTGTTGTTTGTTTATTATTTTTAATATATCTGGAAAGCAACTTAATTCCCCTTACCCCAAAAATTATGAACCCACATCAGGATTCCTCACTTGCTAGGATATGGATTGCATATAGCTAACAAGCATCTGGCATGGCATCTCGGTGAAGGCTAGTAAGTATGGAAAACTCATCACATCCAGAGGCCAAATACTGTTCTCTTTTTGTTACACATTGCATTGGGAGGGGAAAAGAAATCATAGATTCATGATTTTGCCACTGTTTCCATCCGTTCCCTGGAGCATCCAATGGCCTTGGATGGCTGTATATGTCCTGCTACCACATATACTGGTAAAGATCACATGGTCTGAAAAGGACAGTAGGTAGTTTTATTTTAACCTTAGACAGGATATACAGGACAGTGATGCTTGCTGTCAGAACCCATATCAAGAAATAGCCTTGCTTTTAGAGACAGATACAAGATAAAAACTGAGCTCACATATGGAGGTGACAGATTACCAGTGCTTCAGGAAATGCTGTCCTATGCTTATCAGTTCCTTTTCATCCCTCTTGGTCCCCTTGGTACAGGCTCCCATCCATACTGCATTTCATCTTGTCCTGCTTCTCTGAATCCCTCTACCCCTGCTGCAAGTCCTTCATTGACACTTCAACTGTCCTTTGACATAGTAGGTTTTTGCATGGTTTCTCTATACAGCTGATTTTTTTTTTAATTAATAGTGACATGACCTTCAGGGAAGGATGGTAGACGTGACCAAGTGCTGTTTTATTGTAAAACAAGTCGATTACAGCAGTAGCTGTTTTTGACACAAAAACCTGCCACAATTTTATTCCACATGCAAGTATAGATTTTTTATATCTGTGTGTGTGTGTGTGTGTGTGTGTGTGAAAGAGAGAGAGAGAGAATGTCAGTCAATGTCTAATATTTCACATTAACATCTATGCTCTTCTCTGCATTGCAATTTAGTGCAGGGCCTATATCCTGTGTATCCTGGCAAGCAGCCATAACAGCCAAGTGCACCAAGGGCACCGAGAGATCACTACTGCAAGTTCACCCCACCCTCCTCACACTCAACCTTCATTCCTGGGGTCATCTCAGATCAGTCCAAGGCCATCAGGTCCTCCCTGAGCTCTGCCATGGAATAGTGGTCTCCAACACCACTTTCTGGGTAGGACCTAGTCCTGGTTCATCTCTCACTGTGCTAGGGGTTGTTGATGACTACCTCAGTGAGTGCCTTACTGGTGGAGGTCACTCATGGCTCACACTCTCCTGGGGCATCCCCATACTCTGCTCTCTGGCACCTCCCATTCCTTGGAGTATGTATGTATTTATTTACTTAGAATAAATAAGAGACTCAACAAGGACATAACATAGATCAGGTTTAGCTAGCGTTCTGTTTAATTACTCACCCAGATGTTTGAAAGCAGTCAAATCAGACCTCATGAGGACTGCCCAGAAAGCCTATTATTATCTTCTGCTGGTTACCAATTATACTGTCATGATGTGGGTGACAGCTGAAATTAGCTAGGCGGAAATGAAAGAAATGTATTCTTTGAGACAAAAAGTCAGTTAAAAATAATTCCTGACTGTTACTCCACAAGGAACAGCTAGCTGTAGACACAGCAGAATAATAAGCATAACCTTCCCTTTTTGCATGAACTGTTCTCATTTCAGGTTTCAGATTTCTTAGAACTAAGTGATAGTTTTGATGGTAATATGAGGGAATGCATGTTTGGACTCTTATTACTTAAAATCCTTACATCAGGGGAGGTAGTTTGCATAACATCTTGCCTAACTCACTGAGAGTTGTGAAAAAAAATCTTATGTTTTTTACATATTTTGGATTATTTCCTCTATATAAAGCTCTCTCTAGAGGTGACACTGCAAGTTAGGCTGTACAGTTGTACAATGTTGTTTTTTCCCTCTTGCTCTTCTTCCTGGGGAAAAAAAAATAAGTAAAAATAAAGGGAAAAAGAGAGAGAAGGGGAGAGGG